>JAJJMC010013315.1:10444-20878 GCA_023531435.1 Papaver californicum
CGGACATATAAAGCATCGAATCAGGAAGTAATTAAAAGTGATCTGTCATCTATATGATCGCACCAAGTAAAAGACAAAATACAAGAACGATAGATACATCGAGACAAGATGGATCGGCCCAAAGAAGAATTGATCCAGAAACGATGACCAGGCTATAGAAAATGACACGTTGCATAAAGAGCGACCCAGAAAGATGGATCTATAAATAGAAGAGATCAAACAACAAGGAGGAGGAGGGAAAATAGAGAGAGAAATACCAGAGAAAAGGAGGGAAGAAATTTTTAGGTACGATCCTATGGGAAATAATGATATAATGTATGAATTTCTGTATTGAAAGGAATTTTTTGTAACCAATTTTATAAACCCAGAAATTACAAAACCTGGATGATTAATTGTATTGAGTTTAGAAAATTTGGAAAAGTATGATTCTTTATTACATAAAAGAATGTTTCTCTATTGTAAGTCTACATTTATTTAACTTGAATCCAAGAGTTTGATTGGTTGTTTAGCTGAAAGGATTTTTTGGCTTAAACAATTTGGCGCTAGAAACAGGGAACGAAAAAAGGATTTATCCTACCTGATAAATGAAAAAGGGATTTAATAAAAAAAAAAAAAAAAAGAATCATCTAGGAAAGAAAAAATTTTTTGTAAGAAAAGATGGGAAAATTTAATTTTGCAAGATGTGAAAAGTAAGGCTTATTTACATAAGTATGTTTTATTAACATGAAAAATACCATGTGAGGAATAAAATAGATAAAAATATGAAACAAAAATTTTATGAAGAAGGAAAAGCTGGATTTGTGATAGGGAAAGTTTACAGTTAAAATAATAATTAGAATCTCTTATGATTTGATAGATAAGAGTTCATTTGACTAATTTTCTGAGAAATTTTTAGATATCGAGGAAGGAAAACGATCGAGAAGGCAAAAGATAGTGAAGAAACAGCAAATTCTAGAAAATATGTCTCAAGACGCGAATTCTGGGAACCAAAATAGTAATGAAGGCTTGGAAAATAGACTAGAAGAAGGGAGTGATTCAGGACAACAACAAAGTATTGAGGGAAATCATACCCCAAGTCAAGAATTGATGTCAAATACTGTGGTTCAGAATTTCTCTTCAGATCATGAGAGTTCTCGAAGAAAGACACGACAAATACAGGACCTATTAGAAGAAATAAAGGAAATAAGAAAGGAACAAAGAGCAAGCAACCATCAAATTGAATTACTAGCAACCGAAAATCAAGTTTTAAAAGATGTAATTCAGCGAGAACAAAGACCAACTGTGACTGGAGTACGAAATCAGGAGCCAATGTCGAGTAGACAAATATCAAGAAATGAACAGCGGAATCCAGATCAAAGAATAGTGTTAGCAGGATCGACATCTCGGGTAAGAAGACAACAGGAAAATGACTTTCAACGAACCCAATGGGAAACATGTTTGGAAGCGATGGAACAAATGAAGGAGGAAATTAAAGGATTAAAAAATAAAGAGGGGGGAAGGATAGAAGAGGTATTGAAAGAAGCAAAGCGAACACCGTTAGCGCAACATTTAACGCGCGTGTCATTACCAAGAGAATATAATATTCCAGCGTTCGAATGTTACGATGGAACCAAGGATCCAACATCGCACTTAAAGTATTATAACCGAGTAATGACGCGATGGGACGGTCATGAAGCGATCATGTGCAGATGTTTTCCGTCAAGTTTAACAGGGACAGCATTATTGTGGTACGACAGATTACCGGAAAATTCTATCAATAATTATGCACAACTGGCCAGAAAATTTTTAGAGGCATACATGTATAACAGACCAATTGATTCAGGGGAGGACAGACTTTATTCTTTAATATCATGGCCAGAAGAATCGATCCGATCATATACAACTAGATGGCATTCAATATGTCAAGCAATAGGTGATTTAGACCCTATGACAGCTATAAACCATTACAAATGGGGGATTGTAGATCGGAAGAGTCAGCTCTTCGTTGAAATCCATCGAAATAATCCAAAAACTGAAGGCAAATTGAGAGAAATAATAGAAACATGTGCAAGACTCCAAGATATACAGGATCAAGGATCGAGAATTAATTCTGAAAATCAAGGAAATACAAGGAGAACAAATTCAGTTGAAGAATTACCAGAACAGAAAAGGAAATGTCCTCCAAAAGTTGAATCAAAAGAATCAAAACATCCTCGACAAGGGAATGGAAAAAATTTTGCTCAACAATTTCGAGAAAGAACTTTTACCAAGCTTAATATTTCATATTTCAGGTTATTCAACATTTTGAAGAATCGACCAGGTTTTCAATGGCCAATAACAAAGGGAAATCAACCGGAACATACATAACACTCCAAAGACTATTGTGAATACCATAACTACAAAGGACATACAACAAACAACTGTAGAAATTTTATAACATTGGTACAAAGAATGGTCGATGCTGGAGAATTGAAGGAATTTGTTCAAAAAATTGAACCATCAGAAAAATATGATGAAGGCAAAGCAATACATATTCCATATAACAAACAGACAATTAATATGATTTCATGTGTGGAAAAGTGTGATACAGATTTGAATGTAGCAATCAACAAGAAGTTGTGCAAGAGAATTCGGAACCACGAGGCCTTTAGAGTTCAAGGAAGGCAAGTAGAATTATGGGAGGATTGGATGGCACATCCATTAACATTTTCTGCACAAGAAGTAAATCAAGAAATTGAAATGCATAATGACCCTCTTGTGTTGACGTTATTGATATCTGGTTGGAATGTCAAGAAAATACTCTTGGATGGGGGCAGTTCATTAAATGTGATGTTCTACAATACATTTTGTAAAATGGGTTTTAAAGAAGATCAACTCATCACTTCACGATTTGTCATTTATGGATTTAATGGAATATCGTCCAAGCCAAAGGGAGAAATTGATCTTGAAGTATCGGCCGGACCGATCAACATTCTGACAAGATTTAGTGTTGTGGATGCACCATCCCCGTACAATGCTATAATTGGAAGACGATGGGTTCATCAATTAAAGGGTGTAGTATCAACTTATCATCAGTATCTACGATTTCCAACACCACGAGGAGAGATGGAGATAAAGGGTGATCAAGAAGATGCTAAACTTTGTATAATGGCAGAGACAAGAATAAATGAAGAACGGGAGCATTTACAATGTAAAAAGAAAAAAGAATCAAGAATTAAAGCAAAGGAAGAGGAAATAAATCAATACCTAGAAAAAAATGCAAAAAATAAAATAGAAAGTGAAAAAGGAGAGAATAGCAAAAATCAAGAAAATTTGGAAAACCAGCCGCAAAAAGGGGCGATGTAGCAATTAAAGGGAACCCCAACTCCAATTGGGATTCCAAAACCAGTTTTCACCCCAGTAGAGCAAACAAAAATCATAAAAATCGGCACCGCAGAATGCCCCAAGCAAGTGCGAATTGGGACGTTAATAAAATCAGATGTGGAACAACAGATAGTCAAATTGCTTTGTGAATATATAGATGTGTTCGCTTGGAGAATAGAAGACATGCCGGGGATCGATCCCAGCATCGTCCAGCATGAATTAAACATACATCCTGATGCAATTCCTTTTCGCCAACGGATACGAAAAGTCGCACCAGAATATCATGAACAAGTGGAAAAATAATTAGCAAAACTTTTAGGTGCAGGATTCATTCGAGAGGTACGATACCCTACATGGATTTCTAATATGGTAATTGTCCCGAAGAAGAACGGTGGAGTAAGAATTTGTATAGATTTCACCAATCTAAATAAGGCATGTCCAAAAGATAGTTACCCGCTCCCAAACATCGACCAACTAGTAGATGCTGTTGAAGGACATGAGATGTTATCATTCATGGATGGACAATCTGGATACAATCAGATAGCGTTAGCAGAAGCGGATCAGGAACATACATCGTTCTTCACTCTACGGGGATCGTATTGTTACACCAGAATGCCATTTGGGTTACGAAATGCAGGAGCAACATATCAACGTTTAGTGGACGCAATATTCAAACCATGGATCGGAAAAACTTTGGAAGTTTATGTGGATGACATGTTAGTGAAAAGCAAGTTATCTGGTGATCATTTGCGAAACCTGACTGAAATTTTTGGTGCACTACGAAAGTATAAGATGAAAATAAATCCAGAAAAGTGTATTTTTGGTGTTACATCAGGGAGATTTTTAGGATATCTGGTTACAAAAGATGGAATTCAAGTTGATCCAGCAAAAATACAAGCAATAACGGATATGCCATCACCAAACAGTATAAAGAGTGTACAGAAGTTAAATGGGTGTTTGGCTGCACTAAGTAGATTTATTGCAAGGTCATCAGAACGATGTAAACCCTTTTTTGATGTACTTAAGAAGAAAAATAAGTTTGAATGGAACGATCGTTGTGAGCAAGCATTTCAAAGTATAAAACTACATCTTGCCACATTACCAGCATTACAAAAACCAGAACCAGAAGAAATGTTAACTTTGTACATAGCAGCAACAGAAAATGCCATTAGTGGAGTAATGGTGCGAACGAATGAGAAAATTGAGAAACCTGTATACTACATCAGCAAGACTTTGAATTCAGCAGAAAGAAATTATACAAAGATTGAACAATTAATTTTGTCAGTGGTATTTGCTACTCAGAAGTTACGCACTTATTTTCTCACTCATTATGTTCGTATTTTAACCAAAGCTCCATTGGAATCAGTTTTAAAGAATACAGGGAAGGTAGGAAGAATAGCAAAATGGAACGCTCAGCTAGAACAATACAACATTGTTTATGAGGTACAAACTGCGCAGAAATCCCAAGTTCTAGCTGATTTTTTGGCAGATTTTCCAATCGAGGAAGAGTATGAAATTCAAGGACTTCCGGGGTGTGAAGAAGAAGAACCAGTAGAGATACTAGATTCAAATAGTTCACAACGATGGGAGGTTTTTGTTGATGGGTTGCGAAATAAAGAAGGAGCAGGAATAGGTATCGTGATTACAGCGCCAAAGGGAGAACGTATGGTACACTCATTTCGACTTGAGTTCGAAGAACATACGAATAACATAGTAGAATATGAAGCAGTGGTCCATGCTCTCAAACTCATTATTGAATTAGGAATAAGTGATGTAAGACTCACAAGTGACTCGCAGCTGGTGATTAGACAGATCGAGTTAAAATATCAAACGGTCGATGAGGACTTGGAACGATACAAAAATCTTGTACAAAGTTTAACAGTTTGTATTCCAAATATTATTTTTCGACATCTGTCTCGTGAAAAGAATCGACATGCGGACGCACTGGCATATATCTCATCCATGGTAAATGATCCAAATACTAAAGCACTAAAAATCGGGAGAATATATGAGCCATCCATAAGAGCATAAATATTAAATAACATAGAGGAAGACGGTATCGATGACTCAGCCATACAAAATGCCACATCTACATCGCAACAAGAAAATGATCAACCAAGTGAGCCAGATTGGAGAGTCCCGATACATCAATATTTACAAACTAAAGAATTACCAACAGATTCTAAAGAAGCAAGGAAAATTCAACTTAAATCAAACAGCTACCAACTTAGAGATGGAATTCTTTATCGACATTCTTTTCTTGGACCATTATTTCGATGTTTATCACGAAAAGAAGGATTACGAATTCTCAAAGAAATACATTACGGAGATGCAGGAAACCATAGCGGAAGACGATCGCTAGCATTAAAAGCCAAAATGCAGGGTTATTATTGGATTTCCATGTTGAAAGATTCGGAAGAAATGGTTCGAAGGTGCGAAGAATGTCAGCGATTTGGTAAGAAAATCAAAGCACCAGCTACGGAATTAAATTCAATACTTAGTCCATGGCCATTTGCAAAATGGGGAGTCGATATAGTTGGACCATTAGCTGAAGGCACAAAGAAAAGAAAATACTTAATTGTGGCCACCGATTATTTCACCAAGTGGGTAGAAGCAAAAGCACTAGCGCGAATCAGAGACACTGATGTTTTTACATTTTTATTCGATAATATCATCTGTAGGTTTGGGATTCCAGCAGCGATAGTTTCTGATAATGGAAAACAATTCCAGGGGAAGAATATCGATATGTTATTTGAAACATATAATATTCAAAAACATAAATCTACACCTTTTTACCCACAAAGTAATGGGCAAGCAGAATCCACAAATAAAACAATTGCAACAAATCTGAAGAAAACATTGGATGGATATTATAATAAGTGGTGCGAACAATTACATAATACATTATGGGCATATAGAACCACGAGAAAAGCTTCAACTGGAGAATCACCATATCTTCTTGCTTATGGAACAGAAGCAGTAATACCAACAGAGGTTATTTTGCCTACAACCAGAACAGAAGCATGGGAGAAAAACCTAAATTCAGATCTCATGTTACAAAAATTGGATGACTTGGAAGAAAAAAGAGAAGTGGCACTCCAAAAAATGGAGAATTATCAAAGGGGATTAGCTCGAGAATACCATAAGCGTGTAAAATCCCGAAATTTTGTCCAAGGTCAATATGTCCTCCGACAAATAACAGAACATCAAAGGGACAAAAGAGCAGGAAAATTCGCACCAACATAGGATGGACCATATGTGATTCAAGCACCGGCAGGACAAGGGTCGTACTATCTTCAGAATTTGCAAGGAGAAATTTTAAAGCATCCGTGGAATGCACAATATTTAAAGCTTTACTATCTGTGAATGATACCACAAAAAGCAGGTACATAAACAATTAATTCATTAATTTCTTTTATAATCACTCCAGGAACATCGTACCATGGAGAATTTTATAATTCCATTAATCCCGGAATGTCATATACTTTGAATCCAGGAATATCATATCTTGGAGATTACCATGATAATCAAAATTCCATTAATCTCGGAATTTCGTATACTCTGAGCGCTCAAAATCAATCCAGGAACATCATATTCTGGATATCGTTGCGATTGACGACATAATCATATACAAAAGGTGAACATTATCCTTAGAGAATTTTATTAACAATGAAATTCTTATCAAGAAGGGGTTCCTAATTATTGGTTTATCAATTTTCAGAGTACAGTTCGGGACCAACCCTGTATCTTACCCCTGGCCCGGGTTTGTTTCGTATGTGTGGGATCTCGAACAACATGATTTGAGGTAAAAAGTACTTCAATTCATGGAACTTAGAAAATCATATGATAGCCAAAAAGATCACTTAATCATATTTTCTTGTGCAGGGAACAACATAAAAGGCAAGTCTAAAAGTTACAAAAGAAAATCTTTGAAAGACACACAAAGTACAAGATGAAGGAGTTAACAGAAAATGAAATTACAAAGAATATAATCAAATATCAGGAAGAACGGATCGAGATGGTGGAGGAGGAACTGCAGGCACAGGAGCGCGCTTATTAAGCACTGAAGGATCGGATTTTGCACGATCTAAAGCAGTATTGAAGGACATCGCAATCTTCGCTTTAGCCTCCTGCCTGACCCATTGAACAAAATCACGCCCAAAGTTGATTTCTTTGTGAAGCTCTTCGATCTTTTGCTGATCTATTGCTACTTGAGCATTAAGATGTGATTTTTGATTTTTCTTTTCACTTAATTGTGCAATTAATGAATCAATCTCTTGTTCACGAGCAATAATTTTAGAAAGTTCAGTAGATAGTCGAGCATGTAAACTCTCAATTTTTGAGGCGCTAAGAGTCACATTATATTCAGAAGTCTTTAACTCTTGAGTAATCTTTTCCACTGAATCTTTTGCTGAATTAAGCTCAGTTTCTGCTTGTGTTGCTCGATTCTTAGCCTCATTTAACTTTGTCTCCAGTTCTGAAAATACAAGAAAACATCAGACAAATTTTATGATATCAAGAGCTATAAAATCAGGTAAACCAAAAATGTACCTCTGACAACAGATTTAAACTCTAATTCTTTATGAGCTAGCAATTTTACAACTTCTCGATATTTTGATTCTGCTTTATTACGCCTCCAAGTGGCTAAATCAGAACTATCGTTCAGTTGAGTCAGTTTATCTCTAACCACATTCATCTCTTTGAAAACTTCCCTTGCATGATTATTCAATTGTACCATTCTACGTTCGATCCTAAATAATGTCTCCATATTTTCCACTAGACCTAGTATAAAATTTAAATGTTTCATATAAATCAAGTAAATAAAATAGTAATTGAAAAGGAATGAAAAATAAACCTTGATTTTGATTCTGAAGATTTTGATTGTGACCTTCAATAGTTCGGAGACGATCCTGTTGCTGCTGATATTGATCATTATGTTGATGTTGAAGCTGTTGAAGTTGTTGAAGTTGTTGTTGAAGAAGATCATTTTGCTGTTGTAAATCATCATTCACCTGTTGTAAGGATACATTCTTTTCCTTCATCTCCACTGATTCTTTCCTAAATATCAATCCCATCATGGTAGCTCGAGCCTTATAAAATTTATAACCACTAAACAGACAGTCGTTACTATATTGGAGTTGGGCTAAAGCTTGTTGTGGAAGTGAATATAACGAACTATCGGAAAGAGTCAAAACTTCATTGAAGGTTGGAGGAGGCTTTACAGGAAATCTCTGCTCAAAAACATCATTCTTGGACCATGCATCCAAAGTTTCGTCCATAGGAATCGCACTAAGTGAATCCTTGAATCGAGACATGAAGCCAGAATCAGATTTGATAACATCAGGATTAGATGAAACATTCCAAAGCCCTTGAGAAAGAAACCATTTATATGCTTCTTCTTCATCACCAACTAAATTAAGACCTTCACTGGAGATTCGATCGAAAATAGACTTCAGAGTAGAAGGATCGGCATTTGGAAATGAAGTATCGACCTCAACAGCAACAGAAGTAGATCGAACCAAAATTTCGGAAGGAGCGATCGATTCGAGAATTACTTCAGAAGTCCCTTCGACTTCAGGAGGGATCGAACTGGAAGGAGGGATCGAACTGGAAGGAGGGATCGAACTGGAAGGAGAGTTTTCTTCTTCAGTTCGATCAATAATGTTAGCTTCTTCAACAATGGCGGTATTAGCTTCAACATTCATATTTTCCACACCACCAATCGGAAGTATCTTGGCATTATCCTTCTCCAATGTATTCTCTTCTTCAACATGGGATACTTCATTCACTACATCAACAATATCATCAATAACAATATCATCTCCCTCTTCTTGAGGAAGGCCAGAAAAAGTTTCCAATGCACCATTATCAGGTACAGGGGAATCAAGCACGAAATCAAAAGGAAGTGGAGAAACGATGTTATAAAAATTGGATGAAGTACCAGAAAGAGGTGCAACCATAGGATCGGATCGTTCCGATACCACTATTTCTGCTGGCATCGAGGAAACTGGAATAACATCGATAGGATCAGACTGATCCAATGGAAGAGCAACAATCGAACTACCTTCTCCCTTACTCAAACTGGAAGCCATCTCTCTTACAACCTCAGTTGAGAGTTCAAGAGTTCTGGGCTTTTTCTGTTTCTTCTCTACTGTGAGAATTAATTTTCGCTTTCCTCTACCCTCAACCGCGGGTTCGATCGATTGTTCATTCTCGATGATTTGTCTATTCTCGACGATTTTAATACCTCGATCAGGTGGAGGAAGGGGGATTCCGATGTCCAAAGAAGGGTCGACCTGGAATAAAAAAAAAAGTAAAAACATTTAAAAGAAGACAATAAAAATCGATACACTATATCTAAAAGGAATGATATCAACTAAGAATTCCGAACCTTGAAGTCAAATTTGTAATCATCAAAGTTCAATCTCCAGGGGCAATAGTTCGGGAAACAATTGCGAAGATGTTGAATTTCACTAGTAGGGATATCACCATATACCCAAGGTCCCTCGATCAGAATAGGGGTGCGATACCATTTATAATCATGTTCTCGACGAATTCTCTCATTCGAAGGAAAGTCAGCATTGGTATATGGAGCTACCTTGATTCTGGGGTCATCAACTTCTCGAAGAAGAGGAAACCCTTGGTAGCATTTGCGAACAGGACTAACACTCCATTTAACATAATTTTTGACAGTAATACCATCACCATAAGTATTCTGGAAATTCTCAGGCGTATAATGAACACGTTCTGAAGGATCGGGAACATAACAAGTAAGCCGGGTACGACCCTCACTGCGAAGGGTACATTCATCGAGAATTCGCCACCAATTACCATTATACTGTGTGATAGAACGAAGTTGAGTATGCGGAGCCCTGCTGCGAGTAGCAAGAACTGTAAACTGGAAAGGGTTGTTTTTTCTATACAGAGGGAGATGAAGACCAGCTTCCAAGGCACCAACAGAAATTAATAATCTATTATGGGTATATTAAAATTTTTTCATCGAATCGTAGGTCATCATATCAGAAGCACTATCAACAAAAGAAACTTTAAATCCGTGAAGATTATGTCTTCTTTTAAATTCTTCAATATCCA
>JAJJMC010013351.1:1154-12490 GCA_023531435.1 Papaver californicum
TAGACTTCTTAATATTAGACCTCCATGAATTTTAGGGACAACAATAATACCCCACGACATAAAGTAAAGACCCCTGGCAGGGGTATCCTTACCCCACCAAAATCGATGAAATCCACCATATCAGTTAAAGGTTTAGGCATTAGGAAAACTATCATTTAATGAGTGCCTAAAGATCCAAGAACAGTTCGGGTTAAAGTGATCTTACCAGCTGGATTTAAGAACTTCGATTTCCAAGTACCAAACCTAGCATCAAACTTATCTATTAAGCTCCCAAATTATTCCATCTTGTTTCTCTGCAAAAGTAGTGGAACCCCCAAATATTTTTCCTATAAGCCAATTCTTTTGATATTGAGAATGTTAGTAATGGAATTTTTAATAATATTACCAGTTTTAGGAGTAAAAGCTAACCCAGATTTATCATAATTTATTACTTAACCAGAAACCTTACTAAAATTTTCTATAATACTATTAAGTTTCCTAACTTCATATGGACATGCCTTACAAAAGATAAATCTGCAAAAAACATATGGGATATTGCAGGGGAAGTTTTAATACCTTTACTTCATGATATTGGTTGTTATTTTGAGCATGCATTATGGATCTTGAGAAAACATCCATAAAAATAGTGAAAAGATAGGGAGATACGGGATTTTCCTGTCTCAAACCTCTAGAAGGATAGAAAACTTTACCTGGGATCCATTCAACATGATTGAAGTGGATACAGTTGAAATGCATTAATGTTGAACATATGACACCAATCTTCATGAAAACCTAGCCGCCTTAAGCATTTGATTAGAAAAGGCCATTCTATCATATCAAAAGCCTTAGAGATGTCAAGTTTAAAGGCCATGTATCCTTTTTAGACTAAATCTTTTTTATAGAATCCATAATTTCATAAACGTTGACTATGTTATCAGTCATCACTCTATTTTAAAGGAAAGCTACTTAACATGGTGAAATTAGTCTATTTAAAAGGATCTTAAGTCTAGAAGTCATAATCTTAGATATTATCTTATATGAAGTATTAAGTAAGCTAATAGGTCTAAAATCTGCAGCAACCCTAGGACAAGTCACTTTGGGAATAAGGGACAAAAAATTGTGATTGCATTCCTTGAGAAGATGTTTTGAATAAAAAAAGGATCGAACCATTTTGATTGTGTCGATTCCAACAATATCTCACATCTTATGGTAGAAACCAGAAGGGAACCCATCTGGACCAGCCGACCAAGAGACATACATGGTTGCATCATAAAAACAATTTTCTTAATTTCTTCTTCAGAAGGGATCCTAAGCATATTTTTTCATTATCCCTATCAAAAATACAAGAGAAAACATTGTTCATAAAATTTGGAAACATATTAGGATTATAATTTCTACTCATATCAGAAAAATACTTTAGCAAATTAGAAGCAATTTAAGTTCTCAAAGTTAGCTAAATACTTGTTGGGTCCCATATAACTTCTATTTGAGTTCCTTTCTTCTTGTAGTTAGTTCTAGCATGAAAATAACCTATATTTTTGTTATCATATTTAAAAGTATCATCCTTATCCCTTTGAATCTAAAAATCATGTTGTACATCCGACCAATAATCAAGTTTATGCTTAAGATGAACAATTCTATTATCATATTGATCAACCACACCTTGAGAATATAGGTTTTCAAGCTTAATGTTGATATCCCTAATATGAGTTTGTATATGGCCAAAAGAGTGGATATTCCAATTTCCAATTTTGTAGGTATTTTTTATGCTTAAAAGCATGAGAGCCAGAAATGCTTCATTTACAAAATTGTTCAACGATTTCCATGCACCCAGGGTCTTTTAACCATCATTGATTAAATTTAATAGGTTTTTTTGGTAGGTGTAGACTCCCTAGATATAGTGTGAAGTATATGTTTGTGGTCACTAGCTATAGGGGATAAGTGAATAAAATGGCAACTCAGGAAATAGATTGAACCAGTTTACATTTCCTAAAGCTCCGTCTAATCTTTCAAAAACAAGGGCATTACCTTGTCTCTTATTAGACCACGTGAATGGATTACATGTGAATGACACTTCTTGCATACCTGCAACATCAATAAGATATCTAAGATATTCAGTTTGAGATTGAGAAATATTATTACCACCAACTTTTTCAGATTCATCAAGGATAAAGTTTATATCCCCTAACATGATCTGAGGATATTGTAATTGACTAACAGTGTCTCTGAGAAATACACTGTTGAAGTTAGCATCATTATCCAAGACCCCATACACACATGATAAAGCCACTTCCTCAGCTCTAGCATCAATTCTGAGAGTACAATTTATGATTTTACTGGTTTCATTCATGATTTTGAGTTCATGACCATTCTTTCAGAGTAAACACAAACCTACAGAAAGGACTACTAGGTTATAATCATATAGTTTGAATAATTCAAAGATCTAATGAGATTGTCCATCTTCTTAAAATGAGATTTAATCTCACTTAAAAATATGATTTCAAGATCATTACTTCTAATTAGTTATCTTGGATGATTCCTAGTTCTCTTATTTCCATAGCCTTGGACATTCCAGGCAAGGATCTTCATTACTACATTAAGGGTTTTGCAAAACCAAATAAACTATAAATATAAAATTTACTGAGATGGATTAATGTATGATGCAAATAAAAAACAAAAACTAACATAAAAAATAGTGAGAATCAAAGCAGTAGTCGAATTTAAGAGAGCTGATACTTGCAAATGCAGGTTTCAGGGAATTATGAACAAAGTCAAGTTTAAACCATTTAACACAGTTAATAGAAAATTTAGAGAATTAAGGATCTATTTGTCCCCAACTGTTTCATCCATCATCCATCCTTTTCATCTCCCTCCATGATGTTGATTAGGTTATCAGCTGAAATAGTTTTTCCGTAGGGTTCTAAATATCCATCCATTGAAGTAACAAGGTCTTAGAAGTAACTGGGATTGATTGATTTGAAGACTTTCTAATACTCTTAGATCTCAGATCCTCATATTTCATTCTCTTACTTTGTCGAATTCCTTTTCCCCCTAATTCAACATATATATTACTAATTTCGTTCACCTTTCCCTCAAAACCAATCAAAAATTATAATCTTTTTCTTTTTCAAATCATTTTTTTTATTTGATTTTTTAAAAAATTTTGGAATTTTTTTAGGTTCAAGAACAATTAACTAATAAGGCACTCACACGATGGACGATCGTTCTTGATCCATGAAGAACATCCACAAAGAATCAACATAGATTCTTCATTTTTATGGCCGATTGTTCTTGATGTTCTTGATCCATAAAGAACATCAACCAAGAATCGGCGTATGTTCTTTATTTTTATGGACGATTGATCACAATCGACGGATACAATCCTCCACAAGTACGGATTGTTAAAAAACCCCTCAAAAACGATAGTTTTTTTCTCATAAAAATATGTCCATAATCGGTAGAAAAGGTTCCCCAAGTGTGCCGACTCTAAAAAACTCAAATTCAAAAGTTTTTATGCATTTTTTTTCCATGAATCGGTGGATATAAATGTATTTACCCATCGATTCTAAACTTGACATTTTCTTCGACTGTTTTGCTCATAATTTCTTCATCCGACGTCGGAATGACCTCATTCTTTTTGTATCGAACTCGTATATTCATTACCTAAAAGATAAAACTAATAATTCCTGGATTTGGAAAAGTTACATTCGATGTCTTACTTCCTTAAATATCTTATAGTACTGCGTGCAAAGATGGATGGATCCAAGAGGAAAAACAACATAATTTCTCAATCAAAAATTACAACTTTGACAAAGGATCCAAGACAAATACGAACACTGCATTTTCTTTCTCCTCCACAACTATAAGACAAAAGAACCCAAAACAATAACAAAGATAACAACTCCAAACACTATTAGAAACAGTCTTTTAAAAGGGGAGTGCTTACTTTGTTTTTTATATCCAAGTCTTGGGAAACTCCGTAAATGTAGTTTGGGAATTCTCCACACATTTTTTCGTTTCCGAGGATTGAAAATGCACTTATATTCTTGAAGGTCCATCCTCTGGTACTTCACCTTTGAGGTCATTGGAGTATAAGCTCAGATAGATGAGGGAAACAAAGACTCCAAATATTGCAATATAGGCCTGGAAAACTTATTGCGTGACAAGTCTAACTTTATCCCCTTTAAATTTTTTAAGGAAGGAGGAACTATCCCCTTCGTCAATAAAATAAAAAGTGATTATAATTCTTTTAACTATTTATTTATAATAAAATAATAAAAGACAACTTACATGTTTTTCCAGGATAATTTTTGATTAAAATTCAAGTTCTATAATAATTTATATACCAAAACATGACATTTTTTTTAATACAATAGATTTTATAAAGTTAAAAATGAGAAAAAGGAAAAACAATATTACAAAATAATCTAGGATCAGTGTTATATATTATTATAAACTATTATTCTCCATAAAAAAAACTTAATAATTGGTTTTAACAAAAGTTTAAAGCATAAAGTATGTAAGTATTACTATAAAAAACTATTAATCTTATAAATTAAAGGTCTTCATAAATATGATACCTTTCAAATTGGCTATTTACGTCAATCCCGGTAAAATGGTGAAGAAGTAAATCAAATCAAAACATAAACAACATGTTTATTCTCCAATATTTTGTTATTGGTCTTCAACATAAACATCATGTTTATTCTGCATCAATCCAAATAAAAAAAATGATATTGTTAAAATTAAACATTCTAGATATCAAGTTCTAGAGCACCCATTTAAGTCAATATTCATTTAACTAAATATATCTTAAAAGATGTGAAGGATGCAATGGGTTCCTCTCCCTCTTAAAGATCCACGTATGGCGCTGACTCTGAGCGTGGATCGAAGTTGTACAAGACATATCCCCACTATAGTGTAATCAAAGTTTGTAATTAAATAATTACCAGCTGTAAATGAGGGTTGAAAAATTGATTCACGTTAGCTGCAAGATCAATTTTTGGATTATGTTAGAATTAAAAAGTGATTTATTATCAAAAATTGTTTTGTTACCTAATTTATCTTGATGGGACCAAAGGTTCACTAGCCTATATTGGGGGTGGAAATAACAAATCCACTTTCACTTCTATGTGAATGAGAAACCTTGGGACAAGGATGAAGTATATCTATATTACCACTAAAGTTGCTTCTAAGGGAAAAGACTTGTGGATTGGATATGGACTAAGGGAATGGGCTAGTGGGCAAATTCACACATGTGCGGTGCTTCGCACCGAAGCACGCACGCGGGCCGCGGGCTGCGGAGCTTGTGTCTGCTTGCGTGTGTTTTATTGCGTGAGCCGTCGTATGCCCGCGTGTGCCCAGCGTGTGCCTATCAAGACTTAATGGTTTTTATTTTAAATTCCTATAATAAATAAAAGAAAGCGTTTTATTATTTATGAGAATTTATGAGAATTAAATAAAAAGATTTTTTATAAATACAATTTAATTCTCTTCTCTAAAGTTTGCTTATAAAAGAAAAAGAAAGTTTCATTTTCAACTCACCCCAGTCGCAGCTACTATCCTGACGACTTTTCCCCTCTTCTCGCTTTATTTGCGCACGCAGTTTTATTTTTCTATAAATCTTTTTCGGCTGTTAAGTTCGTAACGGGCCAACGAGTTTTTGCTAGCTAGGTTGGTATCAGGTGGTTTTATCCTGGATTCGATTTGTCCTCACTAGTGGTATATCAACACTCTTTCTAGAGGTGTAACCGAAAAATATCGAGTTAAGGGCAGTCTGTTGAACATGAGACTCCATCTTCCTGTGCGTGTGTCTGTCTGAAGTCTGTTGTTGTTTCTTCTAACCCTTAACTATCTTCAAGCTTCTGTTTGGTTTGTTCATTGTTACAAGAATTTCTCCAACAATCTTAACTCGATAGCTTATTTTTCTGTAACAATGAAAACGAGAAATAATTTCTGGGGTTGGCAAGATGTTCTCTCTCAGATGTTGGCATCCATTGTTACATCTCTCAACTCCGGATTCCATAATGGGTCCTTAAACAAGATTTGCAGATTTTATTGTTAATGAAATCGATACTGTTGGGAATTTCCTCCATTTAAATCAGTAATTCAGATTGAATTGAATGAAAATCATCAACATCCTTACTTTAGCCACTGGAAAATTTGCTAAGCTAGAAATGGAATGTGTGGGTTCAATTCAACTGATTTTACTAATTCTTTTCTTTGTAAATCTCAAATCTCATCACCTTGGATCCATAGAGACAAAACGAATCGAATCGTTCTGCTATGTACTATCCCAATTGTTTCATGTTTAATACTTGTTGTTCTTGCTAGAATGTTGGTAATTCGTTGTAAAGGAATGAAATCAATGGTAGTTGAAGAAGATCCAACATCTGTGTTTCTTCATAGGCATTGTTCTGTACATCTTCTTCCACCAGTTTTTAGTTTTGAAGAATTGGAATCGGCTACGAACATTTCTGACTCGAGGAGGAAAATAGGTGACGGTGGTTTCGGGTCAGTTTATCTTGCAGAACTTTATGATGGCAGAATCGTAGCAGTAAAAGTGCTCCATAGAAATCCGTCGGCTTCCATGAAATCGTTTTTTAACGAAATCTTAATACTTTCATCAATTGATCACCCGAATCTCGTCAAGCTTCATGGGTATCGTAGTGACCCAAGAGGGATTCTACTTGTTTATGACTATATATCTAATGGGACCTTAGCCGATCATCTCCATGGTTCCAAAAGCATGCTCAAAAGAGGGTCTTTAACATGGCAATACGGACGGTGTTGTTCGATCTAAATCTGACAGCGTCGGTATATGTTGCTCCACTTCTGGTCATGATCATAGGAGGAGACTTTGAAGAAAAAGAAAAAGAGCAGTAAAGATATTGCTTGAGAAGTGGCCAAGCAGCTCCAGATGCAAATCGTGAAGGTGAACCTGCTGTTGCCATGGATGAATAGTTGCCGATAAATGAAGGAAACGGACAAGGAAGATTGGTGAGGGTGATCCGCTAGGGTAAAAGAAGAATGAGAAAAAAGACTACGTCGCCCCTTTCATATGACACACATGTGGCACACATGATTTTATAGAGTTTTCTTTCATCTCTACTATTGGTGCTCAATAAAGTTATAAGGGATAACTAAATAGACTTGGGCACTCAATTTGGGTTGGGCTTAAGTTAAGTCCTAGAGGTGATTTTGGGTGCATTCTAGCTGATGATATGGGTCTGGGCCAATTGCATTCTTCGGCAAAGATTTGATGGAGAGCCCATGGCTCCAGGGGCAACTATTATTGCTCAAATGGTGGTAGCGACTGCAACGATAATTAAAATATACATGTATGCTTTATTAATTATAATCATAATATATTTTTATATGTGAATCGTATGCATGCTGTCTTGAATTATTAAAACGGTTAAAACACTAAATTTAACAACCGTAGGAAACGTTTGATGAAACGTTAAGATGCACAAAAATTTTATACACTAAATTTAATGCACTAGAATCAAGACATATAATAGAACGTTGTTATCATGCTCTGAAATGATTTTACATAAAGCATACGTGGGTGTTGATTATAAATAAATCATATTCATAATATAATTAGGCATTATTTTATAGAAATCGTAAGGATTTTATTTATAGAGAAATAAAATAAAATATATGCTAAATTATTATGAAAAATCAAAAGAACAAGTTTGTTTTGGTACAGTGTCTGAAGTCAAATTGGTAACCAATGCGAGAGACTGGTGGGTAGACTCTGGTGCTACCAAGCATATCCGCGGAAACAAAGATGTGTTCACCTCCTATCAGAAGGTAGGGGAAGGAGAAAAGCTCTATATGGGTAACTCGTCCGCATCACAGGTTGTGAAAAAAGCAAAGTTGGACTGAAGCTCAATTTTTTGACAAAACTCTCACATTGAAGAAATTGTTCATGTTCCGGACATCTGTAAAATTCTTGTATCTTGTAGTATCTTAGATGATAAGGGTTTTTATGAATCTGGGAAAAATAGTGTAACTCAGTGTAAAGAGCTATAAGACAGAGGGTTTTTTACAAATTAAATGTAACCTCAATTTAAATAAATAAAATTGATTCCTTTTATGTTTGTGTGTTATTGAATGCTTGACATGACAGACTTGGTCATGTTTTTCAATGATTAATCTGGCGAGCATAGGCTGCATTCCCTAATTTAATTTGGAAAGTAAACATAAAGGTTAAATATGCATAAATTATAATATGCTAAAATATCTTATAAGAAAAATATTCAGAAAAATTCTAAACCCTTGGAATTAATTCCTCAGACCTAATTGACTTGAACTCAGTTCAAACTAGAGGTGAAATTATAATCCCTTAAGGAGATGATAAAACCATGAATTATTTCAGGACTACCTGTGAACTTGTGGGGGGAGGCTGTCCTCTCAGCTTGCTATGTCCTGAACAGAGTACTTATTAAAGGATCAGATTTATCTCCAAATGAATTATAGAAAGGCAGACATCCCTATTTTGCATACTTCAAAAATGTGGGGGTGCTTGGATAAGATTTTTATCCCTCCAAATAAGAGGACAAAGATAGGACCCAAAACTGTTAGATGTGTCTTCTTTGGATATCCTGAACACATTACAGATTATAGTTTTAGGGTTGTAAGTTCTGATATTTCAGAAATTGGTTTGAATACCATTAAGGAATCTAGGGATGTTGTGTTACTTGAAAAAATTATTTTCCTTTGAAATCTGAATCTCGCATGATATGTGTTGATCCCCTGGATATCCTTTCTACTAGTCAGACAATACTTCTATAGGAAGATAAAGTTGAGCCTTGAAGAGGCAAGAGATTTAGAATAAAGAAATCTTTTAGAGCATGAAAATTTGATCATGTAATGATTTCTAGTGGGTTTAAAATAAATGAATCTGACAAGCATGTGCATGATACCTGTGTGATTGTATGCTTGTATGTTGATAATATGATTATACTGGATACAACCATAGATGTAATTTATTCCACTAAGAACATGTTGAATGAGACTTTGACATGAAAGACTTAGGTCCTACAGATGTAATCTTAGGAATGAAAATTAGAAAGGAATCTGATGATTACAGTCTTAGTCAATCTCATTACGTTGAATCAATTCTTAGAAAATTTAACCAGTTTGACAGTAAACCTGCAATTACCCCATTTGACCCTTTTTGTAGACTCAAGAAGAACAAAGGTAATGGAGTTTCGCAACTTGAGTATTCACGTGTCATTGGAAGTATGATGTATTTAATGAACTGTACGAGACCAGACATTGCCTATGCTGTGAGTAGGTTAAGTAGATATATTTGTAATCTGGGACAAGAGCATTGGGATGCACTTATCAGAGTGCTAAGGTATCTAAAATACACTTTAAACTTTTGTTTGAGTTATGAGAGATACTCTACAGTCCTTGAAGGATATTGTAATGCAAACTGGATAGCAGACTCAGAGGAGTCCAAGTGTACGAGTGGATACGTATTCACTCTAGGTCGTGGATCAGTGTCTTGGAAGAGTTCCAAACAGAACTGTATCGCTCGGTCCACTATGGAACCGAGTTTATTGCGTTAGATAAAGCAGGAGAGGAAGCCGCTTGGCTAAGATGTTTTTTTAGAAGACATTCCTCTCTGGCATAGGCCTGTGCCAGCTATATCTATACATTGTGATAGTCAAGCTGCAATAGCTAATGCTAAAAGCAGCAACTATAATGGAAAATCCATTCATATTCGGAGAAGACACAATTCTCTAAAACAACTAATCTCGAATTGCGTTATTTCTGTTGACTTTGTGATGTCTAAGGAGAATATCGCAGACCCTTTGACGAAAGGCTTGTCCAAGGAGATAGTTAGTAATGCATCAAGGGGAATGGGACTTAAGCTCATCAATTAAAACTTGCCATGAAGGATACTCAACCTTGCTGACTGGAGATCCCAAGATCAAGGTTTTGAATGAGACAACTAATTTGTGGCGGGTAAAAATTAAACATTATCAGAGAATTATTTTCTCTGTCCCTTCCCTATGGTGTAGACGTGATTGTGTGACTGGATGTGAGGATGACTTATAATAAAGTCTTAATGAGTTCTATAGTTTCAATTTAAGATTGAAATGGGGCGTAGCAGTTAACACTCTTGATAGAACTCACCTATCTGAATGAGGAAGTGGGTCGCTTCCTATGAGAATTGAGCTGATTCTCTAGAGCATTCTGAGAAACGGGATACGTCCAGGGCCAAAACGGACACAACGGCGTGAACTTAACAACACTCTTGAGAGATATCTCTCGTAAGGAGCTATTGATGAATTACACCAAACGATGGCAGTTCAAGACATCGCGTTCACTGTCCATCAATTAGTTCCAGTACTTCTCACGAAGCAAAGGTTCAATTCCATATGGACACCTATTGCTTAAGAGGTATTTCTCGTTTTCCGGTTTTCTGATTTATCGCTTTCTTCATTCATGTGGGGGATTGTTAGAATTAAAAAATGATTTATTACCAACAATTGTTTTGTTACCTAATTTATCTTGATGGGACCAAAGGGTCACTAGCCTATATTGGGGGTGGAAATAACAAATCCACTTTTCACTTCTATGTGAATGAGAAACCTTTGGTTTGTCCCACATGGGATAAACCAAGGATGAAGTATATCTATATTACCACTAAAGTTGCTTCTAAGGGAAAAGACTTGTGGATTGGATATTGACTAAGGGAATGGGCTAGTGGGAAAATTCACACATGTGCGGTGCTTCGTACCGAAGCATGCACGCGGGTCGCGGGCTGCGGAGCTTGTGTGTGCTTGCGTGTGTTTTATTGCGTGAGCTGGCGTGAGTCATCGTATGCTCGCGTGTGCCCAGCGTGTGCCTATCAAGACTTAATGGTTTTTATTTTAAATTCCTATAATAAATAAAAAAAAGCGTTTTATTATTTATGAGAATTTATGGGAATTAAATAAAAAGATTTTTCATAAATACAATTTAATTCTCTTCTCTAAAATTTGCCTATAAAAGAAAAAGAAAATTTCATTTTCAACTCACCCCAATCGCAGCTACTATCCTGACGACTTTTTCCCTCTTCTCGCTTTGTTTGCGCCGTAGTTTTATTTTTCTATAAATCTTTTTCGGTTGTTAAGTTCGCAACGGGCCAACGAGTTTTTGCTAGCTGGGTTGGTATCAGGTGGTTTTATCCTGGATTCGATTTGTGCTCACTAGTGGTATAGCAACACTCTTTCTAGAGGTGTAACCGAAAAATATCGAGTTAAGGGCAGTCTGTTGAACAGGTGACTCCATCTTCCTGTGCGTGTGTTTTTCCGAAGTCTGATGTTGTTTCTTCTAACCATTAACTATCTTCA
>JAJJMC010013353.1:0-15127 GCA_023531435.1 Papaver californicum
TTTTTTTTTTTAGTTCATCGAAGAAGTTCGAGTTACTCAACGAGCGAATCCACCCCCCTTTTTTATTGTCCACTACTTTTTATAAATCCAAAGAGGCGAGGTTCCGATAAACCTAAAAAAAGGGAATAGTACTTTTTAGGCGTAAGGGGATTAAGAATCATTATTCTTTTGACACAAGAAAAGAAAATTTCACCCTTTTCTTGTGTCGAAGATTAGAAAGAGAAAAAATCCCTCCTATAATAGGTTGTTCCTTTCATTTATTCCTTGCTTTATATTCTCCTACCACTTATGTCGATTATCTACTCCTATTCGAATTTGATTCCCTTTTTCTATATAGAATAGGATACTTTTGATTTCATGTATTTCGTGGCATTTCAAATTTGACAATAGTGAGATAGTAACGCCACTCCTTTTTGGATTGAAAAAGGGAGTTGGATTCACGTCAAATAACGCGTTCTTCACAATATAATACTAGTCTATTACTAGCAGTAAAAGTCAAAGCTAAGTACTTTCCAATATCTTGTATAAAAACAAACAGTAGCAACAAAGCAAGTAAACTAAATCCTATTTTTAACCATACATAATTACATCGATCAAGAAGAATTTGGTTTTTATGAACTTTATGTTAATAAATCCGTGGACCTAAAAATTCATTTCAGACAATTGAACCTTCTCGAATTGTTTCTTTTTCAAAACCAAAAATATTTGTGCCAGAATAACAGATGCCAAGAAGAACAAAAGGCCTTGGACACGTGATGGATCTTGAAGTACTATTTCTGCGTCTCCCTGACCAAATCCACCCACGTTGGGATTACTTGTTAGTGGTTGATCAAGCTTGATAGATTCGCCTTCTGACACAAGAAGTTCCGGTCCTCGAGGTATAATATCGACCACTTGGTGACCGTCTGACGTATCTGCTATGCTTATTTCATATCCCCCTTTTTCTTTACGTACAATTTTACTTACTATACCTGCTGATGTAGCATTATAGACTGTATTGTTACTCTTACTCCCATCGGGATAAATCTGACCCCTACCTCTGTTCCCACCTACATATATAGGATATTTTAAGAAGTGAACGTCTTTGTTAATAGCGGGGTCTGGGGAAAGAATTGGAAAGGTGATTTCACTATATTTCTGACCTGGAACAGGACCTATCACAAGAATATTTTTTTTTGTGGGACGATAACTCTGAAAAGAAAGATTGCCCATCTTTTCTTTCATTTCGGGAGAAATACGATCGGGGGGGGCTAATTCGAATCCCTCAGGCAAAATAAGAACAGCCCCTACATTCAAAGCCCCCTTTTTCCCATTAGCAAGAACCTGTTTCAGTTGCATATCATAAGGGATTCTTACAACTGCTTCAAATACAGTATCAGGAAGTATCGCTTGTGGAACCTCAATATCCACAGGCTTATTAGCTAAATGGCAATTGGCACAGACAATACGCCCAGTCGCCTCTCGTGGATTTTCATAACCTTGCTGCGCAAAAATGGGATATGCATATGAAGTAGATGGCCAAGTTATTACATATAGCATGATCGATACAGAAATGGATCGAGCCATCTGCTCCTTTATCCGAGAAAAGATATTTCTTTTTTGCATGGTCCAATCGTTGATCCCGAGAATTTCTACAATAAATTAGGTAGGTTACTAGTATAGTTCCCTATCCACGATTCTGCTATTGTAATGGAATAATTTTACTGGAATGGAATACAGGAAGAATCTCTGGGATGGGTATAAATAGAAAAGGTAAGTAAGATTTGGAATGCTTTGTTTATGTATGTACAAACAAAGTAACAAACATTATGATTTGATTAATATCGGTGAATCAGCCTTTAGTCATTCATTGAATGATAAATCACTACAAGTGACGGAGATACGCGATTTAAATAACGGAAAATCCAATATTTTAAAAGTGTATCTAGAATTACTGGGAAAGTGGAAACAAGACCAGATATAATTTGATCATTATGATAAAATCCAAAATCCTTGGAGATAGAGCCAATCATTAGTTCCCAACCATGAGGCGAATGGAATCCGATACATAAATCAGTTAATAAAAGAATAGAAAAAGCTTTTATTGTGTCACTTAAGTTATAGAGGAATTCTTTCACCCAAGAATTAAGAACGAGAAGTTCTTCATTACCTAGAATAGAATAACCACTTAGAATAGCGAAACAGATTATATTTGTCGAGAAGTGCAAAATGCTATGAATATGACCCTCATTGTGCATCTTGACCAATTGTAGCGTTTCCTTGTGGATTTCTATACGTAGTTTTTGTATATGTGTCTCCGGGTACTCCTTTATCATTTCGTCCAAAAAGAAAAGTTCTTCTAATTCTATGAATTTTTCTAGAAGATTCTTTTCTTTAATATCAGTCAAAAACATTTCGGATTGC
This sequence comes from Papaver californicum, assembly GCA_023531435.1. Classification (NCBI taxonomy): domain Eukaryota; kingdom Viridiplantae; phylum Streptophyta; class Magnoliopsida; order Ranunculales; family Papaveraceae; genus Papaver; species Papaver californicum. The sequence continues at coordinate 2,404 of JAJJMC010013353.1, forward strand.
CTAGTATTCCACCAATTTGTAACCCAGGATTCCATATTTTTATTAAATGAGAGAGAAACCCACCAGGGTAAAAATATAATAGATGCAAGATATGTGAGGGTAGTGAATGTTTTCTTTTGTGGCATTTTTAATCTGTAAATTACTAATGAAACTACCTCTTTCGTCGACTCTATCCGATCGAATATTTCTATGAAGCATGAGTTCGATAACAAGGTATCGAACCTATGGATCTACGCCTCCTTTTTTTTTTAGTTAGTCCTTGGATCAAGAAAGAACATAGAAATAAGAGTAAGGGTTTGCTTCGCTTCGAATGAAGAAAAAAGTTTCCGGGTCTTTCAATTAGTCAAATTAGAAACATTAGTCAAATTAGAAACAATTGCATCTTTTCGATTAATGTCCGAAAGAGCCGCCTTTGTTAGATCAATTATTGCGAAGGGCTACCTACAGCCCAGGAATAATGGAGGGAAATTTTGAAAAATATTGAGATAATGGTGAAATCAAAAATGAGTGGCAAAACCTGAGAAAGTTTGGATATTTATAGTTATTAAGGGATCTAATCATTGATGATCAAGCAGGAAAAAGGCGTAGAAAAAGAAAAATCGCTTGACAAAAAAAAAGAGGAGTTATTTACAATATAGAATCCATCTGTATCTAACGTAACAATTCAAAATAGTAGACCCCCAAAAAAGAAAAATTATAGTCTGAAAGAATTGCGTTTTTTTTGTTTCCACAAAAAAAGTTTCGTTTTCTGTTTATTCCATATACATCCACTTTTGCTCGAATGAACGTTCTGAAAAAACTTAAGTTAAGTTCTATAAAATGAAGATTCATTAGTTCTGTTTCTTTCCCCATGCTAACAAAACATTAATTCTTCGCAGTTCATTTCAAAATACTTCAATTGGTACGCGCAAGAAATAGGCCAATTCCGCCGCTTTTTGTTCAATTTCTCGTGGAGTCAGGTTCTCATCAGTACGAGTCAAGGGAATGGCTCCCTGACCTCTGATTTCCATATAAAGGACACGACGCGGAAAAAGACCCTCTTTAATTTCGATTCTAATCGACTGGACATCTCTCATAAGGAATCGAAGGAAGATACGACGATTTATTCCAGGAAATCCCCAACGAAAAATACACACTATTCCTTCTTTTCGATCGAATCGGTCATAACCACTACCTACATTCCACGAAATTGTGCACCACAAATAGGAGCTAATGAACAGACCCGCGATCCCATAGAAAGACATAACGATGCCTTGTGGAAAAAAGAGGATTTCCTGAGACGGGAATAAGGATATTAGATTCCTACCAAGATAACTAGAAGTTCCAACCAATAAGAACCCTAGTGAACCTAAAAGAAGGATACAGGCCCAGCAGAAATTACTTGTTTTTCGAGACCCCGTTATAAGTTCTATCCATATACGTTCTGAGCGCCAGTTCATACTAGATCAAGTTGCATTTTTTTGGAATTGAGAGAATAACCCAAATGAATTTTACTTTACTTTTTTTGTTCCCGAAGTAACTCTCATCAACTAGCACTATTACGATGTGAACCATTAGAAATAATTCATCAAATTGGTTAGATATAAAAGCGTCTGCTTCATAGGGATCTAGACAATCTTATTTTTTTGAACATGAAGAAATAAAGAAGCCATTGCAATTGCCGGGAAAACTAGGCCCACTAAAGGCACAAAAATAGAGGGTAAATCAAAAGTTGTCATAGAATGGATACCTCGATTTAAAATTTGTACCTGTTATAAAGATATCTTATGATAAGTATATCTATTTATTATAAGTATAGAATAATAAGTGCAAGGAATGTAGAACTAAATATGAGTTCTCACGGGAGATATTGAAATAGGCACGATTTCAATTCTATTATTTTATATATTTGAATTTTTCTATATCTATAATACGTAAGAGGATAAGATGAAATTCTTTTTCTTCATAAAATTTTGCCAAAACAAAAGAAGAATGCATTCTTTTATCCTGTTGATCGAAACTTCCTGATTACTAATCATGAATATAGCACCAATTATAGGTATAAAATACAGCTCTAGAGGAAAAATTTTAAAGTAAGTATCCGAAACTTTTGATTCTTCTTACAATATAAATGGATCTTATGCCCGTAATGAAAACGAACTCTTCTTTTTTTTCTTTACCGATAACTAAAAAACTTCTTTTCCGCAAATAAAAAAACGGAATTGAATGCTCTACTTGATTGAATTTTGATTTAAGGGAAAGAAACCGTGAAGCTGAAATAACTCATTCAGAACACTTTTTAAAGGATTACGTGGTACGATTGAGTCCAATAAGCCCTTGTGGAATAAATACTCAGCCGCCTGGGAACCATCAGGTACTGTCTTATTCAATGTTTGTTCAATTACTCTTTTACCCGCAAATGCAATGTAGGCATTAGGCTCGGCAATAATGATATCTCCCAACATACCAAAACTTGCAGTCACCCCACCGGTTGTAGGAGATGTAAGGATTGATACATAGAATAACTTTTTATTTGATTGATAATTATATGAAGCGGAAGATATTTTAGCCATTTGCATCAAGCTCAAACTTCCTTCTTGCATGCGCGCTCCTCCCGAAGCACAAACTATAATAAGAGGGAGAGCTTTACGAGTCGCATGCTCGATCAAACGGGTAATTTTCTCGCCTACTACGGATCCCATACTGCCCCCCATGAACTGAAAATCCATAACCCCAATAGCTATGGGAATACCATTTAGTTGACCTATGCCTGTTTGAATAGCCTCGGTTAACCCTGTTTTTCTTTGATAAGAATCGATACGATCTTTATAAGGTTCCTCTTCTGAATGAAATTCAATGGGGTCGATAGAAACCATGTCTTCATTCATAGGATCCCAAGTGCCCGGATCAACCGAAAGCTCGATTCTATCTGAACTGCTCATTTTCAAATGATATCCGCATTGTTCACAAACATTTAGTTTTGACTTAAAAAATTTCTTATAATTTAACCCATAACAACTTTCGCATTGAACCCACAAATGTCTGTATTTTTTATTTATATCGAGATCATTATATCTTCTTCTCATATTGAAATCGCTTCTATTTGTGCTAATTTGTATACTGGAACTCTCGTTGTCACTACTATTTACACTTTCATTACAAATGTAACTATACATGTAACTGTCGCTGTAATTGTAACTACCGGCTGAAATGTAATTATCAATACTGATTTCAGAACGAAGATAACTATCAATGCAATGAAAAATGTGATTATTCCAACTATATTGAGTATCATACATATAACGATCGTAGTTGTGATTGTTACTTTGAGAACCATTATTCAGATAACTAAAAAAGGCACTTTCTAGTTCATTCATAAAAGAGCGATCGTTATCAATCTCGAAAAGAAAATTTTCAATATTTAAATATATCGAATAACTGTTACCATTACGATCCCTAACTAAAAAGAGGTCATCAGAGATCAAACTCCGAATGTCCCTGACATCGAAAAAAGTATCCATATTATTAGAACTGGAATTATCACTATCGTCCCAACTATCAATTTTTTTATCCCTATCATATATAACGGGATCTTCACTTCCACTGGTATTTTCAATAGGACCAAGACTATCCATTGATTTACTTAGCCCAGACCTATGTTTTAATTCCTCGTTAAACAACATCGAATGGAACCACCTTTTTTCCATAGAGCTTGCCTGCCCCCCTATTTGAATGTAAATACAATAGATGAATAGTCATTCGATGAATAATCATTTGAATATATCCTCTCGGAATAAGCATATAGATCCAATAGAATAATTAACTAATCACGGATGAGTCTTGAAAAAAAATCTTTTTTTGTGGGAATCTGGATATCACTTCACTATCAATCTATATGATGGAACCCTTTCTTCAATTAGAATAGAAAGAGAGGGTTATCCCGTGCCATGTACAAATTCGAATCAAAAAAATTTGTTCTCTCCTAGGAAGAATTCATTTTTGGAGAACTTTGGAGAATAATAAGTTTCTATTGCAATGCGGAAGGAAAAGGACAATATACGGGACGGGGATAAAGCGTTGTGACCATTGGCTCGATTCGACCATAGTCCGGAATTTAGGGGTATAGAAAATATTCTACTAATCCCATCTCAAGGATCCATAGGATTAATTATGGATCCAACAACTGAAGGATTTTCATTGTTGAGTCTTAGATCTTGTATTTAAGATTTTGTATACCGAAATCCAGTATGTATATATGCCTGGAAAATGAAATAGGAACCTTATTCATTATTCGGCTCAATCCTTTTTTAGTAAAAGATTGGGCCGAGTTTAATTGCAATTTAATTAAAGGAACGAATGGTAATTACTGGATTACAAAGTATCCATTGCTTCAAATTCGAATTTGATTTCCTTCCATACTTCACAAGCAGCTGCTAGCTCAGGGCTCCATTTGCAAGCTTCACGGATAATGTCATTACCTTGACGAGCAAGATCACGTCCCTCATTACGCGCTTGTACACACGCTTCTAGGGCTACTCGATTTGCTACGGCACCCGGTGCATTACCCCAAGGGTGTCCTAAAGTTCCTCCACCGAACTGTAGTACAGAGTCATCTCCAAAGATCTCGGTCAGAGCAGGCATATGCCAAACGTGAATACCACCTGAAGCCACAGGCAGAACACCCGGTAGAGAAACCCAATCTTGGGTGAAATAAATACCACGACTTCGGTCTTTTTCAATATAATCATCACGTAGTAAATCAACAAAGCCCAAGGTTATTTCCCTTTCCCCTTCCAGTTTACCTACTACGGTACCAGAGTGAATATGATCTCCACCAGACATACGTAATGCTTTCGCTAGTACACGGAAGTGGATACCATGATTCTTCTGTCTATCAATAACTGCATGCATTGCGCGGTGGATGTGAAGAAGTAAGCCATTATCTCGGCAATAATGAGCCAAGCTAGTATTTGCAGTGAATCCCCCCGTTAAATAGTCATGCATTACGATAGGAACTCCCAATTCTCTGGCAAATACAGCCCTTTTCATCATCTCTTCACATGTACCTGCAGTAGCATTCAAGTAATGTCCTTTGATTTCACCTGTTTCGGCCTGTGCTTTATAAATTGCTTCGGCACAAAATAAGAAACGGTCTCTCCAACGCATAAAGGGTTGTGAGTTCACGTTTTCATCATCCTTGGTAAAATCAAGTCCACCGCGGAGACATTCATAAACCGCCCTACCATAGTTCTTAGCAGATAACCCCAATTTTGGTTTAATAGTACATCCCAATAGGGGACGACCATACTTATTCAATTTATCTCTTTCAACTTGGATACCGTGAGGTGGGCCTTGGAAAGTTTTAACATAAGCAACAGGAATTCGCAGATCCTCCAGACGTAGAGCGCGAAGCGCTTTGAACCCAAATACATTACCCACGATGGAAGTAAACATGTTAGTAACAGAACCTTCTTCAAAAAGATCTAAAGGATAAGCTACATAACAAATATATTGATTTTCTTCTCCAGCAACGGGCTCGATGTCGTAGCATCTTCCTTTGTAACGATCAAGGCTGGTAAGTCCATCGGTCCACACAGTTGTCCATGTACCAGTAGAAGATTCGGCAGCTACCGCGGCCCCTGCTTCCTCAGGTGGAACTCCAGGTTGAGGAGTAACTCGGAATGCTGCCAAGATATCAGTATCCTTGGTTTCATAGTCAGGAGTATAATAAGTCAATTTGTAATCTTTAACACCAGCTTTGAATCCAACACCTGCTTTAGTCTCTGTTTGTGGTGACATAAGTCCCTCCCTACAACGCATGAATTAAGAATTCTCACAACGACAAGGTCTACTCGACATGAATTAGCCGTTAATGAAACCTTTCACAGGAATCTTTCACAAAACTCTCAACAAATATTATCAACTAATCAGAATGGTTGGTTGTTAGACTACGGTATTTGATTCGCCAAATACATCAACATCATTATTGTATACTCTTTCATATGTATGGCGCAACCCAATCCCTGTTTTTCAAGTTTCTAATCCCGTACTTTTTTTAATCTAAATTTAGAAAAAAAAGGAAATTCACTCTTGACAGTGCTATATGTTGTATATGTAAATCCTAGATGTAAAACTATCTGGAATTCGTCCCTGAAAAGGTAGAGAAGAGGCGGAAAACTATATGCTGAAATAAGAAACAATGGCCAATGTGAAAAAAAAAAATGAATCATAAATAGAGTTCAGGTTCGAATTCCATAGAAAATATGGGTGGGATTGTCTATAATGCTAGAGAACTGAAACGCTCCCTCATGGTTTTTATCCATCTACCTTTTTTTTAGGTTGTGAAATTGGAAAATTCACTCATTGAACGAGTAAACAATCGAATTGGAGTCGCTTGAATGGTACCAACGAAATCAAGTGCTAACTCCTATTTATTATTGAATTAACCGATCAACCTGCTTGCTATCGGACATTTTTTCTTCGGTTTACAAAATGCAAAGAATTTCTACATATTTCACTTTATTATCATTATGAAAACAAATCCTACCCCTTCGGGTCTCGGGGTTTCCGCACTTGAAGAAAAAAACCTGGGGCGTGTCGCTCAAATCATTGGTCCGGTGCTAGATGTATCCTTTCCCCCGGGTAAGATGCCTAATATTTATAACGCTTTGGTAGTTAAGGGCCGAAATACTGACGGCGAGCTAATTAATGTTACTTGTGAGGTACAGCAATTATTAGGAAATAATCGAGTGAGAGCTGTAGCTATGAGTGCTACAGATGGTCTGAAGAGAGGAATGGAGGTTATTGACACGGGAGCTGCTCTAAGTGTTCCAGTTGGTGGGGCGACTCTCGGACGAATTTTCAACGTTCTTGGAGAGCCTGTTGATAATTTAGGTCCTGTAGATACTCGCACAACATCTCCTATTCATAGATCTGCGCCTGCCTTTATACAATTAGATACAAAATTATCTATTTTTGAAACAGGGATCAAAGTAGTTGATCTTTTAGCTCCTTATCGACGTGGGGGTAAAATAGGACTATTCGGGGGGGCTGGAGTGGGTAAAACAGTCCTTATCATGGAATTGATCAACAACATTGCCAAAGCTCATGGAGGCGTATCCGTATTTGGCGGAGTGGGCGAGCGTACTCGTGAGGGGAATGATCTTTACATGGAAATGAAAGAGTCTGGAGTAATTAATGAACAAAATCTTGCAGAATCAAAAGTAGCTCTAGTCTATGGTCAGATGAATGAACCGCCGGGAGCTCGTATGAGAGTTGGTTTGACTGCCCTAACCATGGCAGAATATTTCCGGGATGTTAATGAACAAGATGTCCTTCTATTTATCGACAATATTTTCCGATTTGTCCAAGCAGGATCCGAAGTATCTGCTTTATTAGGCAGAATGCCTTCTGCTGTGGGTTATCAACCTACCCTTAGTACAGAAATGGGTACTTTGCAAGAAAGAATTACTTCTACCAAAGAGGGGTCTATAACTTCTATTCAAGCAGTTTATGTACCTGCGGACGATTTGACCGACCCTGCCCCTGCCACGACATTTGCACATTTAGATGCTACTACCGTACTATCAAGAGGACTAGCTTCAAAAGGTATCTATCCAGCAGTAGATCCTCTTGATAGTACGTCAACTATGCTCCAACCTCGCATCGTTGGTGAAGAACATTATGAAATTGCGCAAAGAGTTAAGCAAACTTCACAACGTTACAAAGAACTTCAGGATATTATAGCTATCCTTGGGTTGGACGAATTATCTGAAGAGGATCGTTTAACCGTAGCAAGAGCACGAAAAATTGAGCGTTTCTTATCACAACCCTTCTTCGTAGCAGAAGTATTTACGGGCTCTCCAGGGAAATATGTTGGTCTAGCAGAAACCATTAGGGGGTTTCAACTGATCCTTTCCGGAGAATTAGATGGTCTTCCTGAACAGGCCTTTTATTTGGTAGGTAACATCGATGAAGCTACCGCGAAGGCTGTGAACTTAGAAGTGGAGAGCAAATTGAATAAATGACCTTAAATCTTTGTGTACTAACCCCGAATCAAATTGTTTGGGATTCAGAAGTGAAAGAAATAGTTTTATCTACTAATAGTGGCCAAATCGGTGTATTACCAAACCACGCCCCTATTGCCACAGCTGTAGATATAGGTATTTTGAGACTACGCCTTAATGACCAATGGTTAAAAATAGCTCTGATGGGTGGTTTTGCTAGAGTAGGCAATAATGAGATTACCATTTTAGTAAATGATGCGGAGAAGGGTAGTGACATTGATCCACAAGAAGCTCAGCAAGCTCTTGAAATAGCTGAGGCTAACTTAAGTCGGGCTGAGGGCAAGAGACAAACTATTGAAGCGAATTTAGCCGTCAGACGAGCTAGGACGCGAGTAGAGGCTATCAATTCAATTTCATAACTAATTGGTGCGCCCCAATAAAAAAGTGAATTCCGTTTATACACCATATTTTGGTTCTGCGGATTGAGTCGAATCAACTGTAATGGCATTTCTCTAAAATAAAAGGGAGGGTGGGTAGAAAAACTTATTAGATACTAATTACTCCGGTATCTAATAAGTTCTACCTACTATTGGATTTGAACCAATGACTCCCGCCGTATGAAAGCAATACTCTAACCACTGGGTTAAGTAGGTCATTTATCATCACAAAGAGAAAGAAAGGGGCTTGTCATATCGATGAATTATAGATGCAATCTTATTTCGAAGCAATACCAATTCTTGGCAGGAAACAGATCAGAAGCTATCATGTTGGATCATAGAAGATTCATCTTGACAAGAAATTATTTCCATGATAAACTATCTATCACAAGGGCTATAGCTCAGTTGGTAGAGCAACTCGTTTACACGCGCGCCAATGTTTTTCAGGGGAGTCCATCATGCAATCAAAAAAATTGATCTTATTGATAAATCGGTGTCTTACTCTATATATTCGAGGGAACAATAGCCTGACAAATAGTTGGTTCGGTCCGCTTTGGGTGCCAATTTAGGCTCCAAATAGAACCCATCATTGATTCGATAATTGATAAGGTGAATACACAGCCCATTCAATGCTAGGCATAATGAGTATAAGGACCTCAAAAAAATATCTTTTCGTAATATGAACTTTAAGGTGTATGAAGTTTCATATTTGACTCTTTGAGCAGAGCGATAGAGACTCCATTTAACTTAGGTTGATCTAGGCCAGAGGCAGACCTACGTCAAGGTAACTCTTCTTTGAAACACTTTGGTATTGCTCCTGGATCATAATCTAAATAATGAATCAGAGCACGTGGAGCCATCTCGTTATCTTTCTGTTAAGAAAAAGTATGGCGGACTATCTGATATTTATATCAGTTGATGAAAGAGCCCAATGCAAAAAAAAATGCATGTTGGGTCTTTGGAACAGTTCGAATCATTTCGATAATAAAAAGTTTGATCTGTTTTACCGAGAAGGTCTACGGTTCGAGTCCGTATAGCCCTAAAAATTTTTATAGTTTTCATTTCCTCATTCTTGTTTGTTGGTTGTAGTCGGACAGTCGTTTGGCCCATCGAAATAGAATAATTATCACATGCTCCGAGCGATCCCCGCGGGTGAGCATGAAAGGGACAAAATTCATTTCAGTGGGCCCAATCAGTCTTTGTTTGATCTCGGATAAAAAAACTGTCCTTTCTTCTTTGTGGATAAATTACACACAAATTTTTCCTGTTTTCCTATCCAGGATCAAAGGGTTTGGGATATTCCTTTTCTTTTTGTACAAAATCTCTTTTTCTAGATCTCAATATACCCCAATCCAATTGCTCACCAGTCCAATTCTACCTATGCTTACTTTATGCAAGAAGATTGAGGGTCTGTTTGCACTTGGACGAGTTAAGAAGCCCCCAACTCATCGTTTTTTCGGGAGCAGAACCCAATTCGTTGTTTCAGAGATAATGACTGGTTCCTAACTCTATTAGTGTTTGTACCCCTATCGATTTCCATGAGTTGTTTGGGGATTTGGTCTGTCGAATCATTTGAGTTGATAAAGCGCGATTCGATTAGAAGAAGTTTCTTCTGTAAATTATTTAGGATTCGGCTGACTTTCCCGTTGTGATATACTTCGTTGTATAGGGTTCGTTCAACATAATTTTTTTTTTGCATGAAGGCTAACCCAGCGGTTGGTCTTACTTTTGAAAACTCATTTTAATTACATTAATAAGTATTCTCGCCTTTTCGGACCCATTTCAAGTACTAAAGATCGATATTCTAGATTCTTCTTTTAAGACTTCGAGTTCTAATTAAATAACCCACTTCTTTTTGGGGGGGATGGGTTGCAGGTCGAGGTAGTACAGACTCAAAAAATGTAAATTGGGGATAGAACCCTAGGGTTGTTAGATGTAAGGGTTTCTCTCAATTCAATGCATTGAATAAAATCCATTAAGTCTAGAACAAGGAAAAAAAAAAAAAAAAAAAAAAAAAAAAAAAAAAAAAAAAAAATCAATAGAAACAACAATCCTCTAACTGGATTGGATCTTAATGAAAAGAATAAACCAATACCCTTCGGTTTTATTATATGAATATTCAAAAAGGATATAACATACATATAGAATTGTTCATTTTCTTAATAGTATCTTAATTTAATCTTAATCAAAATTCTATATAAATTAGAACTAAAAAAAGATGTAATGTAATTCTTTTTTCTCTTTTTTTTATAGAAAATTTGAGAAAAGATAAAAAAAAAAAAAAAAAAAAAAAAAAAAAAAAAAAAAAAAAAAAAAAGAAACAAGAATGACCCACAGCAAAAAAACTGGGGAGTTCAATCAAAATTCATTGGTATTTCGACTAAAAAGTTATAGCTTAATTCAAATTCCAGATCGAATCGAAGAATACGGTATATATTTTTCCACATTCATAGGAGTGCATCTATGTTTCTGCTTTACGAATATGACATTTTCTGGGCATTTCTAATAATATCAAGTCTGATTCCTATTTTGGCTTTTTTCATTTCCGGAGTTTTAGCCCCGACTAGGGAAGGACCGGAGAAACTTTCTAGTTATGAATCGGGCATAGAACCAATGGGCGACGCTTGGTTACAATTCCGAATTCGTTATTATATGTTTGCTCTGGTTTTTGTTGTTTTTGATGTTGAAACGGTTTTTCTTTACCCATGGGCGATGAGTTTCGATGTATTGGGTGTATCCGTTTTTATAGAAGCTTTAATTTTCGTGCTTATCCTAATTGTTGGTTTAGTTTATGCATGGCGAAAAGGAGCGTTGGAATGGTCTTAGCTCCTGAATATTCAGACAATAAAAAGAAAAAAGAAGAAAAAAATGACATTGAGACAGTTATGAATTCCATTGAGTTTCCGGTACTTGATCAAACAACCCAAAATTCAGTTATTTCAACTACATCAAATGATCTTTCTAATTGGTCAAGACTCTCCAGTTTATGGCCGCTTCTGTATGGTACCAGTTGTTGCTTTATTGAATTTGCTTCATTAATAGGCTCGCGCTTCGACTTTGATCGTTATGGCTTGGTACCAAGATCGAGTCCTAGGCAAGCGGACTTAATTTTAACAGCCGGCACAGTAACAATGAAAATGGCTCCCTCTTTAGTAAGATTATATGAGCAAATGCCTGAACCAAAATATGTCATTGCTATGGGAGCCTGCACTATTACAGGAGGGATGTTCAGTACTGATTCTTATAGTACTGTTCGAGGAGTTGATAAGCTAATTCCTGTGGATGTTTATTTGCCGGGTTGCCCGCCTAAACCGGAGGCAGTTATCGATGCTATAACAAAACTTCGTAAGAAGGTATCTCGAGAAATCTACGAGGATAGATTTGGGTCTCAACAGAATAATCGATGTTTTACTACCACTCACAAGTTTTATGTTGGACGCAGCACGCATACTGGAAATTATGATCAAGGATTAGTCTATCAATCGCGATCCACTTCAGAGATACCTTATGAAACATTTTTCAAATACAAAAGTTCAGTATCTTCCCACGAATTAGTGAATTAGGGAGGCTGCTTTTCTTTTGTGCAGAAGAATAGCAAATGCCCTTCACTTCAATTTTCAAAAATTTCGTCGTAAACGTGAACTACTTATACAAATGAAAATCCGGGAGAGATTAAAAAAATGCAGGGTCGTTTGTCTGCTTGGCTAGTCAAGCATGGGTTAGTTCATAGATCTTTAGGCTTCGATTACCAAGGAGTCGAAACTTTACAAATAAAGCCCGAGGATTGGCATTCCATTGCTGTCATTTCATATGTATATGGTTACAATTATCTACGCTCTCAGTGTGCCTATGATGTAGCACCGGGCGGACTCTTAGCTAGTGTGTATCATCTTACGAGAATAGAGTATGGTGTGGATCAGCCAGAGGAGGTATGCATTAAAGTATTTGCCCCAAGGATAAATCCCAGAATTCCGTCTGTTTTTTGGATTTGGAAAAGTGCGGATTTCCAAGAACGGGAATCTTATGATATGTTGGGAATCTCTTATGATAATCATCCACGCCTGAAACGTATTTTGATGCCTGAAAGTTGGATAGGATGGCCCTTACGTAAGGATTATATTGCTCCAAAATTCTATGAAATACAAGATGCTCATTGAATGATACGAACCTAATTTTCTTTTTACGCCGCGAGATATTCAAGGAATTTTTTTACAGTCTCTTCTAGAGCAAACAGAGTAATCGAACTCTTTTTCCTATATATGGATATATGGATGCGCAAAAAAATGGGTCCTCATTGAGATT
>JAJJMC010013353.1:15137-22637 GCA_023531435.1 Papaver californicum
CGAATTTGTATGAGTATCTATTATTAACCTGTGGGTTAATAATGGATGCTCAATGTCAGGAACTTAACAGTAGATACTCAATGTCAGGAACCAGATTTGAACTGGTGACACGAGGATTTTCAGTCCTCTGCTCTACCAACTGAGCTATCCCAACCCTTCTTGAGGCACCATCCCCATCCTACTAGAGGGCTTGGGTATATGTCAATTCAAGAGAATCAAAAAGCATTACAAAATCTTACCCAGGCCCTGGAATTTCCGGAATTTTCAAAAAAGAAAACTTTTGAAGTTGAAAATAATGCTGTGAACTGTGAATGATTCAAACGGGGATTCCTTGATCATAGATTTTCTTTTGTACATATATACCACAAGACTTGTGATACGAGAGAGGCTTTTCTGCTCCGATCCTTTTGTGAAATAGTACAGTGAATGATAAATATAGCTAATTTTCGGGCGCTGCCGAAAAGAAAAAAGAGTAGAAGTATAAATAAACAGTTAGGGAGTAAAACGGGCCTTTTTGTGGGGATAGAGGGACTTGAACCCTCACGATTTATAAAGTCGACGGATTTTCCTCTTACTATAAATTTCATTGTTGTCTGTATTGATATTGACATGTAGAACGGGACTCTATCTTTATTCTCGTCCGATTAATCAGTTCGTCAAAAGATATATCAGACTATGGAGTGAGTGGTTTGATCACTGAATATTCGATTCTTCCTTCAACTTGGAATAGATTCACAAAAATGATTCCTTTTTTTTTATGTAAAAAAAATTTTAGGGCGGCATTCATAGAATCTTTGATATTTCAGTACGTATACGTACGTCTCGTATATAGGTTTATCCCCCATTCTTTATGGAGTTTAAATTCAAATTGAATAGAAGGATTCCTCTACCAACGCAGTCAACTCCATTCATTAGAACAGCTTCCATTGAGTCTCTGCACCTATCCTTTTTTTATTCTCGCTTTCAGAAACCCCTTAATTTATTTTCTGAAAACAGGATTTGGCTCAGGATTGCCCATTTTTAATTCCAGGGTTTCTCTGAATTTGAAAGTTATCACTTAGTAGGTTTCCATACCAAGGCTCAATCCAATCAAGTCCGTAGCGTCTACCGATTTCGCCATATCCCCTTTTTAGTTTGAGCCGAAGATCTGGCCGGGATGCCATCCCTTTCTTTTTTTCGTTCATGCTGGAACCGTTAACCGTTGAATTCATTAGATACAGCTTATCTATCTAAAAGGTTTCTCTCTTTACTCCTCTTTGATTTCTTTTTTATCTACCCCTTTTTCTCTATTGAAGGACCTACATTTGGTTTAATCAGAAATGATTCTATCATTGATGTATCCGCAATTCAATATGGATGGATATATATCACATATATATTCCTCTCTTCCTCTCACTTTTCCCGCCCGATTTTAAATACTTGAACGTTCGATTCTTTTTTTAGAATGCCATATTTTTCTTAATTTCTAATAATTTAGAATTAAGATATTGATAATCATATTCATATAAATTATAAATATAAAAGAGAATTATGGAAAAGAAAAAATGTAGAATTTCTTCCCATTGAAAATTTTGATATCATATATCACTCTATTTATCGTTATATTAATTCTTATGTTATATTATATTGTTATAGAATACCATTCTATTCAGTATTCATTTTTTCTCTATTCATATTCATTATCGATTTTGAATAGCTAAGAGCTAAGTAGTTGACTGAATTCCTATGCACAACACAATTTCTGTTATGTGAGCCCGCTTAGCTCAGAGGTTAGAGCATCGCATTTGTAATGCGATGGTCATCGGTTCGATTCCGATAGCCGGCTTTTCTCTCTTTGTTCCATTTTATACTTTATTACATGATTAATAATGTCTGGTTGAACTCAAGGTATATTGAAAATACTTTTTTCCTTTTCTCAAAAATAGTGGATCTATTATGTCGTAAGAACTTCCAACTATGAATAAAAAACGGATTCGAGCGGTTGGTTAGATCTCTACAGAACAAATTAGGACAAAGTCTCCTTACCTTGCTATATATACAAAAGAGTCTGAATATTGATACAATTCATCTCATTCTTCTTTGTAGTACAGTACTTAACTTCAGTATATTTTTTTCGTTTATCGTTTAGTTCAGTCTTAATTTAGGTTTATTCTGTAAATAAAAAAGGAGTTTTTATGTCTCGTTACCGAGGGCCTCGTTTCAAAAAAATACGCCGTCTGGGGGCTTTACCGGGACTAACTAGTAAACGGCCTAAAGCCGGAAATGATCTTAGAAATCAATCGCGTTCTGGGAAAAAGTCTCAATATCGTATTCGTCTAGAAGAAAAACAAAAATTGCGGTTTCATTATGGTCTGACAGAGCGACAATTACTTAAATATGTTCGTATCGCCGGAAAAGCCAAAGGGTCAACTGGTCAGGTTTTACTACAATTACTTGAAATGCGTTTGGATAACATACTTTTTCGATTGGGTATGGCTTCGACCATTCCTGGAGCTCGGCAATTAGTTAACCATAGACATATTTTAGTTAATGGCCATATAGTAGATATACCAAGTTATCGCTGCAAACCCCGAGATATTATTACGACGAGGGATGAACAAAAATCCAAAGCTCTGATTCAAAATTATCTTGATTCATCCTCCCATGAAGAATTGCCAAAACATTTGACTCTTCACTCATCCCAATATAAAGGGTTAGTCAATCAAATAATAGATAGTAAGTGGGTCGGCTTGAAAATAAACGAGTTGCTAGTCGTAGAATATTATTCCCGTCAGACTTGAACCTAACTCAAATAGCAAGGCAAGGATTCGGAGAATTTTTCCCCCTTTTCGCCGAAGTAAATTGACCGAAGCTAAGGGGTTTGATCCGGATATTTTTCCCATTCATGTATCATAAATGGATCCGCGGGGATTTTTTTATGTCTTGGCGACCCTTTAATCAGTATTTTTCGTACCACCCCAATTAGGAATATAGAATTCATTTCAAAGAAAGGTCTACCTCGTGGAATAATCCTATTCCTTGTTATTTGATCCATTGTGGTCAATAACGCTCTTGAATTAGGCAAAGATAAGGAAAGAGAGGGATTCGAACCCTCGGTAAACAAAAGCCTACATAGCAGTTCCAATGCTACGCCTTCAACCACTCGGCCATCTCTCCTACAAAATTTTATGATTATGACCCAGAAATCGGGTGAATAGCGAGCCATTCATATTTATTTTTGCAATATAGGTACGACTAACCGATTATAACAATTCGAAATATGAAAATGGATGGGATTTTGGTCATAGAATTATTATTCTATTCTTTTTCCTTCTTTGAATCATAATCTGTAGGAAATATTAATTGAATGTTTAGAACGAGTCTTTTTTTATGTTATTTCGTCCTGTACAATTCCTTTGTTTGTGGGATTCTTTTCCCATGCGAGGTAATGAGAAGAATTATAGAATGGATTGCGAACTATGCCTAGATCACGGATAAATGGAAATTTTATTGATAAGACCTCTTCAATTGTGGCCAATATCTTATTACGCATAATTCCGACAACTTCCGGAGAAAAAGAGGCATTTACCTATTATAGAGATGGTGTGATTTGATTCTATTTAGTGTTCTCCGTCTTACGAGTAAAGGCACGCAGGGTTGGATTCGGTATAAAACGAAAGGCGTTTATTGAAATAAATCTGCAAAAAATCTACGCTTCTTGAAGGTGAAGTTTGGAAATAGAACAATTCCTTCTATTGTGTATCCCCGATTGATGCAGCCTCAGATACTTCAATTTTCTAATCTAGTATTGAACGAAAGGTTACACCTATAGGTTCTTCTGTATTAGAGGTCCATCCTACTCCATCAGTACCAATAGGCGGCATAGGGGAAGAAGCACTACACCTAGGAATCAACAAAAAAAACTTTGTTATAAATTATCCCTTTCCTTATCGGGATCGGAACTAACAAGAATGGTTGGGACAACAAACATCCATCTCGTTTGTACTTTGGATACCTATATAACCATCAAAGACTGTTGAAGTGACTAATTCCTGGAAATAGGGGGCGTTGAGGACAAAGAAATTGTTGGAGTAACCTTTTCTATCTAGCAACAACACGATTAGTGTTAAGAAAAGACCTCTTGCAGGAAGGCTGGCTAGAGATTTCTTGTAAAAACACTAGTCCCTGTCAGTTCATAATGAGAATATTTCAATATTCTTTTGGTTCCATGGATTATTATCATTCATTATGCACAGAAGGGAGGAGCCGTATGAGATGAAAATCTCACGTACGGTTCTGAAACGGGGATTCTTTGAATAGAATGAACGACCGTAACGGATGTCAGCTCAATCCGAAGGAAATTATGCGGAAGCTTTACAGAATTATTATGAAGCTATGAGACTAGAAATTGATCCCTATGATCGAAGTTATATACTGTATAACATAGGCCTTATCCACACAAGTAACGGAGAACATACAAAAGCTTTGGAATATTATTTCCGGGCACTAGAACGAAATCCATTCTTACCACAAGCTTTTAATAATATGGCCGTGATCTGTCATTACGTGCGACTATCTCCACTATAGAAAGAGGGAAAGAAAGATAAAATACGCTAGTAAATACTAGAGGATAGGCTTTCTACATATGTATCGTACAAAGCAACGATTTTTATTAGCTGTAGCAAAGAAAGATACTTCATAAAAGCCAAAAAATGAAGAAATGAATATGCCTATAATACTATATTCTATGGATAGATAAAAGATCTAATTGATAGGGGAAGCGCCGTAAAGATCAATTAGTGAGATTTTGGGTCGATACAATAAGAAAAAACTGCTTACTTATGTCATGATATGAGATATAAGTTAGGAATCAACTTATGTAATAGGGTTGATCCACTAAGGTATTGAGCAGCGGTGTAGCATCAGATCCCAAAGATAGTAAGTCCTTTCTTTCTTAGAGAGGAAAGTCTTTTTCAAAGATTCTATATGAAAATGAAACGGAGATAGTTACCTTTCAGAAAAAGATAACTATAGTGGGGTTCATTTTTCTGAAGGTAGGAGAAAAGATAAAACTTATTTTGAATCAAAATGAAAGTTTAAAACTTATGTAAATGTAATTAACCCCTTCTGGTTAACCCGAGAAACAAAAATGGGATAGATTTATGAAAAATCTTATTTAGTTAGATAGGGTCGATTAAGATAAGATGGGACACCAAAATAATTTATTGCTGAGCCGTATGAGGTAGGAAACTCTCAAGTACGGTTCTAAGGGAAGGAATCGACCCACCTATTCCGACCGAGGAGAACAGGCCATTCGGCAGGGAGATTCTGAAATTGCGGAAGCTTGGTCCGATCAAGCTGCGGAGTATTGGAAACAAGCTATAGCGCTTACTCCAGGTAATTATATTGAAGCGCATAATTGGTTGAAGATCACGCGGCGGTTTGAATAAGAACACTCTTTTTATCCGTCAGTAAAAAAAATGGATCTTTCCTCTGGGAAGAGCTAATCAAGGAATTTCATTGTATCCCTTCTAAGATTGTTCTGTTCTATTTCGTTTAGTACCTCGTAGGCATAAACGATACCCGACTACAGTACATCATACATCCCTTTTTGCTATTCAAACTAAAAAAGCCTTTGAATGTGGATACTGGGGTCTTGGTCTTATTCATGACTGCCCCAATGAAGTGATTTGGAATCGAGCAATAGTCATACGTTCTATGTAAGATACGAAGCAGCTCCATCTAAGCACCTGTAATTTACATATGAATCCAAAAAAGAGTTTTTGTGTCAAGTCAAAGCCGGGAAAGGATTTTCAAATATTATAAAGGTCCGTTGAGCGCCTCATGGCTATGTCATAATAGATCCGAACACTTGCCCCGGATCGACTTCCAGATCATAATTGCTCTAGTAAATAACTAAACAAAATAAATAGCTGGGAGATAGGAAGGAAAGGAACTAATTATAAATAGATTTCAGAAGTTCACTAATTACTTGACTGTTGGCAGGTCTCTTTGTATGTGTTGTCCGGAAAGAGGAGGACTCAATGATTATTCGTTCGCCGGAACCAGAAGTTAAAATTTTGGTGGATAGGGATCCCGTAAAAACTTCTTTCGAGGAATGGGCCAGACCAGGTCATTTCTCAAGAACAATAGCTAAAGGCCCTGATACTACCACTTGGATCTGGAACCTACATGCCGATGCTCACGATTTCGATAGCCATACCAGTGATTTGGAGGAGATCTCCCGAAAAGTATTTAGTGCCCATTTCGGTCAACTCTCCATCATATTTCTTTGGCTGAGTGGCATGTATTTCCACGGTGCCCGTTTTTCCAATTATGAAGCATGGCTAAGCGATCCTACTCACATTAGACCCAGCGCTCAGGTGGTTTGGCCAATCGTGGGCCAAGAAATATTGAATGGTGATGTGGGTGGGGGTTTCCGAGGAATACAAATAACCTCTGGGTTTTTTCAGATTTGGAGAGCGTCCGGAATAACTAGTGAATTACAACTCTATTGTACTGCAATTGGTGCATTGGTCTTTGCGGCGTTAATGCTTTTTGCTGGTTGGTTCCATTATCACAAAGCTGCTCCAAAGTTGGCTTGGTTCCAAGATGTAGAATCCATGTTGAATCACCATTTAGCGGGGTTACTAGGACTTGGATCTCTTTCTTGGGCGGGACACCAAATACATGTCTCGTTACCAATTAACCAATTTCTAGACGCTGGAGTAGATCCTAAGGAGATCCCACTTCCCCATGAATTTATCTTGAACCGGGATCTTTTGGCTCAACTTTATCCAAGTTTTGCCGAGGGAGCAACCCCGTTTTTCACCTTGAATTGGTCAAAATATGCCGAATTTCTTACTTTTCGTGGAGGATTAGATCCAGTAACAGGGGGTCTATGGCTGACCGATATTGCACATCATCATTTAGCTATTGCAATTCTTTTCCTGATAGCCGGTCACATGTATAGGACTAACTGGGGGATTGGTCATGGCCTGAAAGATATTTTAGAGGCTCATAAAGGTCCATTTACAGGCCAGGGCCATAAAGGGCTCTATGAAATCCTAACAACGTCATGGCATGCTCAATTATCTCTAAATTTAGCTATGTTAGGCTCTTTAACCATTGTTGTAGCTCACCATATGTATGCCATGCCCCCTTATCCATATCTAGCTACTGACTACGGTACAGTACTTTCGTTGTTCACACATCACATGTGGATCGGTGGATTTCTCATAGTTGGTGCTGCTGCACATGCAGCCATTTTTATGGTAAGAGATTATGATCCAACTACTCGATACAACGATCTATTAGATCGTGTCCTTAGGCACCGCGATGCAATCATATCGCATCTCAACTGGGCATGTATATTTCTAGGCTTTCACAGTTTTGGTTTGTATATTCATAATGATACCATGAGCGCTTTAGGGCGTCCACAAGATATGTTTTCAGATACCGCTATTCAATTACAACCCGTCTTTGCTCAATGGGTACAAAACACTCACGCTTTAGCACCTG
>JAJJMC010013365.1:0-17500 GCA_023531435.1 Papaver californicum
CAAGAAGGATCCATCGAAGAAGACCCTTCCCCTTCCCTTTGTTCGGAAGAAAATTCAAAGTTAGAAATACTTAAACTTAAAGAAGATAAAGACCTCCTCTGGTTTGAAAAACCTCTTGTTACTCTTCTTTTCGACTATAAACGATGGAATCGCCCATTGCGATATATAAAAAATGATCAATTTGAAGATGCTGTACGAGACGAAATGTCACACTTTTTTTTTTTTACATGTGAAAGTGATGGAAAAGAAAGAATATCTTTTACATATCCACCTAGTTTGTCAATCTTTTTGGAAATGATAAAAAGAAAGATACTTTTGTCCACAACAGAAAAAAGCTCTTCTGAAGAATTGTATAATCATTGGGTTTATACCAATGAAAAAAAAAAGAAGAACATAAACAACGCATTTTTCAATAGAATTGATGCTCTAGAAAGAGGGTCTCTGAAACTGGATGTACTTGAAAAAAGGATTAGATTATGCAATGATGAAACTGAACAAGAATGCCTGCCTGAAGGGTATGATCCTTTTTTGAATGGAACCCGCCGCGGAAGCGAAAAAAAAAAAAAGTATTTCAACTCAAGTTTGAATATGAATGAGGCTTTCTCGGCCGAAGGTTGGATTTGGATAAATAAATTTCATAATATATTTCCCACAAACTACCAAGAATTGGAAGAAAAAAAGGAAAAATTGGAGGGAAAATCCTTCCTTCCAGAAGAAGGAAAACTTAATTCAGAAAATGGAACGAAATTTTTATTTGATGCGGTTACACCTGATAGAAATAATCAAAGAATTATAAAAGAATCCATTGGAATAAAAGAAATACGTAAAGAGGTTCCTCAACGGTCATACAAATTGATTACCAGTTTGGAGCAACAAGACGGAGAAATTGAAGAAGAAACGGCGGAGGATCATGAAATTAGGTCAAGAAAGGCCAACCATGTAGTAATTTTTACAGATACCGAACGTACAAATAGTACAACGAATACTAATGATGAAGTAGAAGAAGTTTTTGTCCTACGTTATTCGCAAGAATCGGATTTTCGTCGAGATATAATCAAAGGATCTATGCGCGCTCAAAGACGTAAAACAGTTATTTGGGAACCGTTTCAAACAAATATCCATTCCCCCCTTTTTTTGGACAGAATCTACAAAAAGGTTTTTTTTTCCGCTGATACCTCCAGAATTTGGAATCTTCTTTTTAAGAATTGGATGATAAAAAGTACGGAATTCCAAAATTCAAGTTTTGAGGAAGAAGCAAAGGAAAAGGATCAAAAAAGGAAGAAGAAAGGGGAAGAAAATGACCGGCTAGCAGTGGCGGAAAGCTGGGATACTGTTCTATTTGGTCAATCAATAAGGGGTTGCTTGTTAATAGCCCACTCAATTTTTAGAAAATATATTGGATTGCCTTCATTGATAATAGCTAAAAACATCAGCCGTATCTTATTATTTCAACCCCCGGAGTGGAACGAGGATTGGAGGGAGTGGGGTAGAGAAATGCATGTTAAATGCACCTATAATGGTGTTCAATTATCCGAAATGGAATTTCCAAAAAATTGGTTAACAGAGGGTATTCAGATAAAGATCCTATACCCTTTCTATCCGAAACCTTGGAACAGCTCTAAGCAACGATCCCATCATAGAAATCCAAGGGGAACAAAGGAAAATTCTTGCTTTTTGACAGTCTGGGGGATGGAAACTGAATTTCCTTTTGGTTCTCCTCGAAGACGACCTTCGTTTTTAAAACCCATTTTTAAAGAACTAGAAAACAAAATAAGAAAAAAAAAAACACAAAGTTTTCGAGGTTTAAGAGTTTTACAAGAAAAAACAAAAGGGTTTCTAAAGGACTCAAAAGAAAAAGAAAGCTGGACTCATAAAAAGGATTTCTTTCTAAAAAAAAGAATAAAAGAGCTTGGCAAAGTAAATCCAATTCTATTAGTTGGATTGAAAAAAGTATATGAATCGAGTGAAAATAAAAAAATTTCTCTCAAAGAAAATAAGATAGTTCATGAATCGTCCAGTCGAATTAGATCAATGTATTGGACAAATTATTCACTAACAGAAAAAAAAATGGAGGATCTGGCTGATAGGACAAGTACAATTAAGAATCAAATGGAAAAAATAATAAATGACAAGAAAAAAAAATTTCTAATTACAGATAGAAATATTAATCCTAACGATACAAGTTGTAACGATAAAAGATTAGAAGCGCCAAAAAATTTTTGGCAGATATTCCAAAGAAGAAGTGCTAGATTAATACGTAAACGACACTCTTTTTTTAATTTTTTGATTGAAAAGATATATATGGACACCCTTCTATATCTCATTAATATTCCCAGGATCAATGCAAAATTTTCCCTAGACTTAAAAAAAGGGGAGATTGATAAAAAAAGTTACAACGATGAAATAAAGAAAGAAGGAGTGGAAGAAAAAAAAAAAAAAGAATTCCTGTTATTTCGACTAAAAAGAGGGCACTTTCTAATATAAGTAATAAGAATTTACATCATTTTTGTGCCCCAGTTGATTTGTCACAGGCATATGTATTTTACAAATTATCACAAACCCAAGTGATTAACAAATATCACATGAGATCTGTACTTCAATATAATGGAACGTCTTTTTTTCTTAAGGATAGAATAAAGCATTTTTTTGGAACACAAGGAATACTTTATTCTGAATCAAGACATAAAAAACTTAGCAATTTTGAAACGAATGGGTGGAAAAATTGGTTAAACGGTCATTATAACTATAAATATAATTTATCGAAGATTACATCGTCTCAATTAGTTCTGCAAAAACAACGAAATGGAGTCAATCAAAGTCATACAATTTCAAACAAGGCATCAACAAAATTGGATTCATATGAACAAAAAAATTTATGTCATTATAAGAAGAAAAATGCTTATGTGATGGATTCATTATCGAGTAAAACCAAAAGTTTTAAAAAACAGTATGGATATGATCTGTTATCACAGAAATATATCAATTATAGAGAAGGTAAGGATTCATATATTTCTCTAGCACCATTACAAGTAAAGGGAAGCCTCAAAATTCCCTATAACTACAACACAAATAAACCCCCAATTTTTTCTATGCCGGCAGGCATATATATGAGTCATTATCTAGGAGAAGATTGTATTGTTGATACGGATAAAAATCCAGATAGAAAATATTTTGATTGGAGAATCATTTCTTTTTGTCTTATAAAGAAGATCGATATTGAGGCTTGGGCTAATATGGATACTGAGACCCGCATGAATAAAAATACTAAAACAGGAACTAACTATTATTCAATCATTAATCAAATTGATACGAAGGATCTTTCGTATCTTGCGATTGATAAACAAATAAAACTATCAAGTGGAAAATTTGTTTTTTTTGATTGGATGGGAATGAATGAAGAAATACTAAACCGCCCCATATCAAATCTGCAACTTTGGTTCTTCCCAGAATTGTTGGGGCTATATGATGCATATAGGATTAAACCGTGGATTATACCAACAAAATCACTTCTTTTCCATTTTAATGGAAATAAAAACACTAGTGAAAAGAAAAAAAAAAAAGATCTTGAATTAGAAAATAAAAATAAAGAAGAAAAAGAAGAATCAGCCCAAGAAGATCTTGGATCAGATCTATCAAACCAACAAAAAGAGGTTAAAGAGGATTATAGTGACTCATACATGAAAAAGAGTAGAAATCAAAATAAATGGAAGAGCACCACAGAAGCGGAACTTGATTTCTTCCTGAAAAGATATTTTCTTTTTCAACTGAGATGGCATGGTTCTTTGGATCAAAGAATAATCAATAGTATCCAGATATATTGTCTCCTGCTTAGACTGAACAATCCAAAGCAAATAGCGATATCCTCTATTCAAAGAGGAGAAATGCGTCTGGATATATTGCTGATTCAAAAAGATCTAAATCTTACAGAATTGATAAACAAAGGAGTATTGATTATTGAACCTGTTCGCCTGTCTATACAAGGGGATGGACTATTTATTATGTATCAAACCATAGTTATTTCACTGGTCCATAAGAGTAATCACCAAACTAATATAAAAAACCAACAAAAAGAAAACGGTTATAAGAATTCTTTTGATGAATCCATTAAAAGACATAGACATGAAAGGGTGCTTGAAAAGAGAGATGAAAAAAATTATGCTTTTGTTGTTCCTGAAAATATTTTAGCTCCTAGATGTCGTAGAGAATTGAGAATTCGAATTTGTTTAAACTCAGAAAAAATAAATGTTTTGGATAGAAAGAAAACATTTTACAATAAGAACAACATAAGGAACTGCGGCACTTTTTTGGAGGAGAGCAAGCATCTTGATAAAGATCCAAAGAATTTCGATAGAGATAGAAATAAATTTCTGAAATTGAAATTTATTCTTTGGCCAAATTATCGATTAGAGGATTTAGCTTGTATGAATCGCTATTGGTTTGATACCAGTAATGGAAGTCGTTTCAGTATGTCAAGGATATCTATGTATCCACGATTTACCATTAATTGATGGTAAATCTCCTTCCTATCTATAACGTGCCAGATATGGCATGATATATGAAGGCAAACAAATGTACCCGCACGTTTGTGTTATATTAATTTCTATTCTGGTTTCCCGTATAGGATACTTTATTCAATGACCTAAAAATCTTCTTCGGATCAATTTTTCCCTTTCTTTTTTTGTGGGGGAGTTGAAGAACTCGACCACCCTTTTGTATCTATATCCGAATGAAATTGCAAATTGGATTAATTCATTCAATTTGAAAGGAAAAGGTAGTATATAAAAAAATTTGTGTATACCTGAACTAGATTCAAAAACCGGTATTATTTTTACTGATCGATAAACTCCATTTTTGTCTAAAAGAAAAAAGGGAGAAGCGCTCTTTTTATGAGAAAAAAAGCATTCATCTCGGTTATTTCGCAAGAAGAAAAAGAATAAAACTAAGGGGTCCGTTGAATTCCAAGTATTCAGTTTCACCAATAAACTGCGCAGACTCACTTTCCATTTGGAATAGCACAAAAAAGACTTTTTATCTCAGAGAGGTCTAGGGAAAACTCTGGGAAAACGGCAACGGTTGCTGGCTTATTTGTAAAAAAAAATAGAATACGTTATAAAGAATTAATTGGTCGGTTGGATATTCGGGAGCCAAAGACTAGTTAAGTTAATTTTCAGATTTCGTTTGAATTATTTGATTTATTAGATCTTGAATTTTTATGAACTTTGTTTCGTTTTCAGCAATTCATGGAATAATGAATCGGGGAAAAAATATGACTGTATCAGCTACAAGAAAAGACCTCATGATAGTCAATATGGGTCCTCACCACCCATCGATGCATGGCGTTCTTCGACTCATCATTACTCTAGATGGTGAAGACGTTATTGACTGTGAACCTATATTGGGTTATTTACACAGAGGGATGGAAAAAATAGCGGAAAACCGAACAATTATCCAATATCTGCCTTATGTAACACGTTGGGATTATTTAGCTACTATGTTTACCGAGGCAATAACGGTAAATGGACCAGAACAGCTGGGAAATATTCAAGTTCCTAAAAGAGCCCGTTATATCAGAGTCATTATGTTGGAACTGAGTCGTATAGCCTCTCATTTATTATGGCTTGGCCCTTTTATGGCGGATATAGGTGCGCAGACTCCTTTCTTCTATATTTTCAGAGAGAGAGAATTGATATATGATCTATTCGAAGCTGCCACAGGTATGCGAATGATGCATAATTTTTTTCGTATCGGAGGAGTAGCTGCTGATCTACCTCATGGCTGGATAGATAAATGTTTAGATTTCTGCGATTATTTTTTAACCGGGATTGCTGAATATCAAAAGCTTATTACGCAAAATCCAATTTTTTTAGAACGCGTTGAGGGGGTAGGCGTTGTTGGTGGAGAGGAGGCAATAAATTGGGGTTTATCAGGACCAATGCTACGAGCTTCCGGAATACAATGGGATCTTCGTAAAGTCGATCATTATGAGTGTTACGACGAGTTTGACTGGGAAGTACAATGGCAAAAAGAAGGGGATTCATTAGCCCGTTACTTAGTCCGAATCGGTGAAATGACAGAATCCATAAAAATAATTCAACAAGCTTTGGAAGGAATTCCGGGAGGGCCCTATGAAAATTTAGAAGCCCGACGCTTTGATAAAGCAAGGGATTCCGATTGGAATGATTTTGACTATAGATTTATTAGCAAAAAAACATCTCCTACTTTTGAATTGTCGAAACAAGAACTTTATGTGAGAGTAGAAGCCCCAAAGGGGGAATTGGGGATTTTTCTGATAGGGGATCATAGTGCTTTTCCTTGGAGATGGAAAATTCGTCCTCCGGGTTTTATCAATTTGCAAATTCTTCCTCAGTTAGTTAAAAGAATGAAATTGGCTGATATTATGACGATACTAGGTAGTATAGATATCATTATGGGAGAAGTTGATCGTTAATATGATAATTGATACGACAGAATTACAGGCTATCAATTCTTTTTCCAGATTGGAATCCTTAAAAGGGGTCTATGGTCTTATATGGTTGCTTGTCCCTATTTTTACTCCTGTATTGGGAATCACGATAGGAATACTAGTTATTGTGTGGTTAGAAAGAAAAATATCTGCGGGGGTACAACAACGTATTGGACCCGAATACGCGGGTCCTTTGGGAATTCTTCAAGCTCTAGCAGACGGGACAAAACTCCTTTTTAAAGAGGATCTTCTCCCATCTAGAGGAGATTTTTTTTTATTCAGTCTCGGACCCTCTATAGCAGTCATATCCATTTTACTAAGTTATTCAGTAATTCCTTTTGGATATCGTCTTGTTTTAGCTGATCTCAGTATAGGTGTTTTTTTATGGATTTCTATTTCAAGTATTGCTCCTATTGGACTTCTTATGTCAGGATATGGTTCAAATAATAAATATTCTTTTTTGGGTGGTCTACGAGCTGCTGCTCAATCGATTAGTTATGAAATACCATTAACTCCATGTGTGTTATCAATATCTCTACGTGTGATTCGTTGGGGCATGAACTTTTACCTCATTTTTTCTAGGAAAGAAGTTGAATGGAGTGAATAGAGATTCTTTTTTTTTATTCGTCATTCGGGGTGATGACCTAAACCAGATAGTTATATGAGTGAAACAAAACAGCTTAGAAATTAGCAGTAAAAAGGTTGAGACTCATTCCCTATGTACAAGAGCTAAGCAAAAAAAGAGAAATTACCCCAAGGTTGGTTGATTAGTCATCACGGTTTGAAGCGGGTAGAAAAGATCAACTGGCTGGAGTTTTGTTTTAACTATTCTATTATATTGTATGTATTACCATACCGGGGATCGAGCAAAAATGAGTGGACGGTTAGGAACACCAAGATACACAAAGGATTAGTAACGGAGATAATGGAAGTTACCAAAAAAGGTATTTCTGCATAAACGGAATCATACTGGGGCTTTAAGTTGGTAGAAACAATCAAGTAGTACTTCCCCACGATCCCGATCCCGAGTATGGTCCTATCCACAGGTTAAATAAATAATTATCAGGAACGAAGTAATCCTTTTTTTTAAGCCCACTTTTACTTTTCGTAGAAAGAAGCATAGGAACGAAATAAATAGGTTGAAATACCTACTTAGACAACGAGTATTTTATTCAAGGATTAAGTTATTACTGAATAAAGACAAACTAAAATAAGAAAGGATAAGATCAATTCGGAAGCACCCTTTTTTCTATTATAGCAGACGGAATTGCATTGGTTTAATTTGTGACTCCTCGATACATCTTGATTCTATCTATCCTACTAACACATAGCGAGATAATACCGAACCAGTCCTTAGATTTAGTTAAGGCCATCGAGGAGCCGTATGAGACTGAAGTCTCATGTACGGTTCTGCAATAGCGATGGAAGCAGTGATGTTATCACCTACTATAATTATCTAACAGTTCAAGTACAGTTGATATAGTTGAGGCGCAGTCAAAATATGGTTTTTGGGGGTGGAATCTGTGGCGTCAACCTATAGGTTTTGCAGTTTTTGTAATTTCTTCCCTAGCAGAATGTGAGAGATTACCCTTTGATTTACCAGAAGCCGAAGAAGAATTAGTAGCAGGTTATCAAACCGAATATTCAGGTATCAAATTTGGTTTATTTTATGTTGCTTCCTATCTAAATCTACTAGTTTCTTCATTATTTGTAACAGTTCTTTATTTAGGAGGTTGGAATCTTTCTCTTCCGTACATATTTCTTCCTCATTTCGAAATTAATGAAGTGGGTGGAGTCTTTGGAATGACAATTGGTATTTTTATTACATTAGCTAAAGCTTATTTGTTCCTGTTCATTCCTATTACAACAAGATGGACTTTACCTAGGATGAGAATGGACCAACTATTAAATCTTGGGTGGAAGTTTCTTTTACCTATTTCTCTAGGTAATCTATTATTGACAACTTCTTTCCAACTCTTTTCACTCTAAGGGCATACGATATTCTATTCTCGATTTAGAACTTCTCTCAAACAAGAGAAAGAAACTTCAAATTATTCATAGATATTCACGATATGCTCCCTATGGTAACTGGGTTCATTAATTATGGTCAACAAACAGTAAGAGCTGCAAGGTATATTGGTCAAAGTTTCATGATTACCTTATCCCACACGAATCGTTTACCCGTAACTATTCAATATCCTTATGAAAAATTGATCACATCTGAGCGTTTCCGCGGTCGAATCCACTTTGAATTTGATAAATGCATTGCTTGTGAAGTATGTGTTCGTGTATGCCCTATAGATCTGCCTGTTGTTGATTGGAAATTGGAAACGGATATTCGAAAAAAACGATTGCTTAACTATAGTATTGATTTTGGAATCTGTATTTTTTGTGGGAACTGCGTCGAGTATTGTCCAACAAACTGTTTATCAATGACTGAAGAATATGAACTTTCTACATATGATCGTCATGAATTGAATTATAATCAAATTGCTTTGGGTCGGTTACCAATGACAGTAATTGGAGATTACACGATTCGAACCATTATGAATTCCACTCAAATAAAAAAAGCCACGGGTAAACTCCTTGATTCAAGAACTATTACCGATTACTAAGATTCCGTTTTAATCTAAAGGAGCGGATCTTCTTTTATTTTGTTCGGTTAATAACGAAAAAAAACCAGCTCTTATTTATTGGTGATTCGCGAGAATCACGGCTTACTTTGGATAAAAAAGAATTGAATATATCCGCGATAATTTCGAAATATATGAATATATAAGCAATCGGATAGAGAAATGGAATGAATTAATCTATCTACATCAACCCACACCCCGTATAGGATTTAATAAAAAAGTCACTTATCATAAAAACAGGGTAACTTTCCTTTTCTGGTCTAGTCAATAAGATTATGAAACATTTCGACTTATTTATCTCTTATTTTACATATAATGGATTTAACTGGACCAATACATGATTTTCTTTTAGTTTTTTTGGGGTTGGGTCTTATAATAGGAGGTCTAGGAGTGGTATTACTTACTAATCCTATTTTTTCCGCCTTTTCATTAGGATTTGTTCTTGTTTGTATATCCTTATTTCATATTCCATCGAATTCCCATTTTGTAGCTGCTGCACAACTCCTTATTTATGTAGGAGCCATAAACGTCTTAATCATATTCGCTGTTATGTTCATGAACGACTCGGAATATTACAATGATTTCAGTCTTTGGACTGTTGGGGATGGGGTAACTTCACTGGTTTGTACAAGTATTTTTGTTTCACTAATAACTACTATCCCAGATACGGCATGGTACGGGGTTATTTGGACTACAAGATCAAACCAGATTTTGGAGCAAGATTTGATAAATAAAGGTCAACAAATCGGGATTCATTTATCAACCGATTTTTTTCTTCCTTTTGAGCTTATTTCTATAATTCTTTTAGTTTCTTTGATAGGTGCAATTGCTATGGCTCGTCAGTAAAAAATACGGAGAAAAAGAATTATTTGGTTCTGTCTTAGCCTATCCATTTTCCTTCAATTAATGGTCAGATTTTTCAGGTAGAAAATGTAAATTTTTTCTTTTAGTTCAATCTATTACCAATATGTTCCTTAGTTCTGTACTTGTTAGATTCGAGTCAACCAAATTAGTTAAGGTTGAATTGTTGTTCATATTGAAATTAAAGAAATTCAGATTGAGGGGGGTTTGGTTAATGCTGCTTGAACATGAACTTGTTTTGAGTGCCTATTTATTTTCTATTGGTATTTATGGATTGATCACAAGTCGAAATATGGTTAGAGCACTTATGTGTCTTGAGCTTATACTGAATGCAGTTAATATGAATTTCGTAACATTTTCTGATTTATTTGATAGTCGCCAATTAAAAGGGGACATTTTTTCTATTTTTGTTATAGCTATTGCAGCCGCTGAAGCAGCTATTGGGCCAGCCATTGTTTCGTCCATTTATCGTAACAAAAAATCAATTCGTATCAATCAATCGAATTTGTTGAATAAATAATGGTAATTAGATGAATGTGTTAATCATACAAATAACGAATAAAATCTTTCTCAATACAAATTAATATTATATACGACAGAAGCATATGACTCTGTTTGCTAAAGAGTAATAAATCAAAGTATCTTGGCCCTCTCTCATGACCAAATATATAAGTCAATTTTTTAGAAAACAATTTTGGTTAATTATTGATTCGTCTGGTGTCTACAATATATGATTCCATTTTTTTACTAGATCGAAAATTCATGATGTTCAAAAAGTAGATAGATCCAATGTCACATTCAGTAAAGATTTATGATACATGCATAGGGTGCACTCAATGTGTACGAGCCTGCCCCACAGATGTATTAGAAATGATACCTTGGGACGGATGTAAAGCTAAGCAAATAGCTTCTGCTCCAAGAACAGAAGACTGTGTGGGTTGTAAGAGATGTGAATCCGCTTGTCCAACAGATTTCTTGAGTGTCCGAGTTTATTTATGGCATGAGACAACTCGCAGCATGGGTCTAGCTTATTGATACGTTCCAGAAAGCTTAACTTGAATCCATTTTTTTATCTTTACCGACAAAACCCCGTGCTCGAAATCGAAATAGGCTATTTTCTCGAGTACGGGGTTTTCTGGTCAAAGTGTATCTTATCTTGTCTTTACTACGAATTATTTTCCTTGGTTAACAATAATTGTTGTTTTGCCGATATTCGCGGGTTTTTCCATTTTCTTTCTCCCCCATAGAGGAAATAAGGTCATCCGATGGTATACTATATCTATATGCCTAGTGGAACTACTTCTAACGACCTATGTATTCTGTTATCATTTCCAGTTGGACGATCCATTAATTCAATTAGAACAGGATTTTAAATGGATTAATTTTTTTGATTTTCACTGGAGACTCGGAATCGATGGAATTTCCATAGGACCTATTTTATTGACGGGATTCATCACAACTTTAGCTACTTTAGCGGCCCGGCCAGTTACTCGGGATTCACGACTGTTCCATTTCTTGATGTTAGCAATGTACAGCGGTCAAATAGGACCTTTTTCTTCTCGAGATCTTTTACTTTTTTTTATCATGTGGGAGTTAGAATTAATTCCTGTTTACCTACTTTTATCCATGTGGGGAGGGAAGAAGCGTTTGTACTCAGCTACAAAGTTTATTTTGTACACTGCAGGGGGTTCTATTTTTCTCTTAATGGGAGTTCTCGGTATGGGTTTATATGCTTCTAACGAACCAACATTGAATTTTGAAACATTAGCGAATCAATCATATCCTGTGGCATTAGAAATAATATTCTATTTTGGTTTTCTTATTGCTTATGCTGTCAAATCACCGATTATACCTCTACATACATGGTTACCAGATACCCACGGAGAAGCACATTACAGTACATGTATGCTTCTAGCCGGAATCTTATTAAAAATGGGAGCATATGGGTTGGTTCGGATCAATATGGAATTATTACCCCATGCTCATTCCTTTTTTTCTCCCTGGTTGATTATTGTAGGCACAGTGCAAATAATCTATGCAGCTTTAACATCTCCCGGGCAACGCAATTTAAAAAAGAGAATAGCCTACTCTTCTGTATCTCATATGGGTTTTACAATTATAGGAATAGCCTCCGTAACCGATCTGGGACTCAATGGGGCCATTTTGCAAATAATTTCTCATGGATTTATTGGTGCGGCGCTTTTTTTCTTGGCAGGAACGAGTTATGATAGAATACGTCTCGTTTATCTCGACGAAATGGGAGGAATAGCTATCCCAATGCCAAAAATATTTGCAATGTTCAGTAGTTTCTCGATGGCTTCTCTTGCATTGCCGGGAATGAGTGGTTTTGTTGCCGAATTGGTAATCTTTTTTGGCATAATTACCAGCCCAAAATATCTTTTAATGCCAAAAATACTAATTACTCTTGTAATGGCAATTGGAATGATATTAACTCCTATTTATTCATTATCTATGTCACGCCAGATGTTTTATGGATACAAGCAATTTAATGCCAAAAATTTTTATTTTTTTGATTCTGGACCACGAGAGCTTTTTGTTTCAATCTGTATCTTTCTGCCAGTAATAGGCATTGGTATTTATCCAGATTTCGTTCTCTCACTATCTGTTGACAAGGTAGAAGCTATTTTATCTAATTACTTTTCTCGATAGTTTGCATGAATAAGGCAT
The DNA here is from genome assembly GCA_023531435.1 of Papaver californicum. Classification (NCBI taxonomy): domain Eukaryota; kingdom Viridiplantae; phylum Streptophyta; class Magnoliopsida; order Ranunculales; family Papaveraceae; genus Papaver; species Papaver californicum. The sequence goes on from JAJJMC010013365.1 coordinate 12,646, forward strand.
AAAAAAAAAGCTGCGATAATAAAATTAGGTGGACAATAAAAGAAAAAGAAGTGAATTGTAATCAGATACGTTTGAAGTTTTAGAGAACCGGTTCAATCAAGTAGTAATTGAACCGGTTCTCTAAAACTAACACAAACTTTCATTACATATGCGATTTCTATGTATTAGGTCACGTCTTCGATTAAGATGCTAATGTGAATGAACCATAACTATGTAGGCCTATTCCTAATAGATTGACCCCAAAATAGCATACCCAAATTATAAGAAATCCCATAGAAGCTACAATTGCGGAATTTGTGCCTTTTAAATTTTGGTTGGTTCTAATATGTAAATAAATAGCAAATATAGTCCAAGTAATAAATGCCCAAGTTTCCTTGGGGTCCCAATTCCAATATGACCCCCACGCCTCATTAGCCCACACTGCGCCTGAAAGAATACCAACCGTTAAAAAGATAAACCCTAGACTAATGACACGATAACTCCAACGATCCAATTGCTGAATCAATTGATACCTGTGATAATTTCTAAATGAAAGTAAAGAATTGTTTAGTAAAGCATAGCTTCTTTCATTTACATATTGAATCTCATCAAAATCAAAGGAAAATGGCCCAATTAATGAATGCTTGTTTTTACCAAAGACCCATAGGCTTTTTCGAAATGTAATGACTAGAAGAGATACTGATAATAATGATCCACATAAAAGAGCTGCATAACTTAATATCATCATACTTACGTGCATCATTAACCACTGAGATTGGAGGGCAGGTACTAATATTGTGGATTGATGCATTTCAGTCAAAAGACCTGAAGTAGCAAATCCTTGGGTAAAAATAGTACTTGGTGCGGTTATTGCGCTTAAATCGTTTTTATTATTCCATATTTTAGGAACCATATGAATAATGGAAAAGCCCCATGAAAGGAATAGTAATGATTCATATAAATCACTTAAGGGGAAATGTTCCGAATAAATCCAACGAGTAACTAATAATCCTGTTATACAGAAAAAGGTAGCTATCATGCCCTTTTCTGACGAATCATGTAGTCCTATGGTTTCGTGGACTAATAAGGTCATCAAATAAATCGTAATTACAATTGAAACAATTGAAAAAGAGATGTGAGTTAATATATGTTCTAAAGTCGAAAATATCATAAAAAATCCTAAAAAAAAAAAGGGAGTCCTTTAACACTGGAACGGAAATGATTAATCCATTTCATTTTCATTATAAGATTTATTGTATCTCTTTTAGAAGATGCCGCCACTCGGACTCGAACCGAGATGCTCTAGCACTGCTTCCTAAGAGCAGCGTGTCTACCGATTTCACCATAGCGGCTTGCTCGAAAGCATAATAGCCCATACGCACTCAAACGTCGAGATTGTAAGGAGTCAATTCAATGTAATATTTTTTAGGAAAAATGCAAATCAAATAAAGGCCTATTCCTATTTCTATTTGAACGTTCAATAATCTCTTATAGGATGGTTTTCATTTTAACGATGGACTTTTCGAAAGGTTTCAGCTCTCCCAAAACGAACAGCTTAGTAGGAACTAGAGAGTTCTGCTCTCAATTCAGGTATAGAAGTAAAAAAAACCTTTCTTTTTTTATTCTTTTTTTATGATTTCATGGGTCCGAACAAAACGAAAAAATCTATTGTATCCATAGTCATTAATAAGAAAACCCTCAAAAGAAAAGTGAAACTTTCTATCAAGTACTATGTTTTTTCGTTTGACCAAAAAAACATAGTACCCTTTTTTTATTTAGGAAATGAAAGGCTTCCTATCCTAAATACGACAACCGATAGTGCGGCCTCATATTTATCAGTAAAAAATATGAGTTAATGGGAGTCGTTCATCTTATCAATTTTATTAGCAAATTCTTCGAGGCATATTGATTTAGATTATTCCAAGACTTGTTTATTTTTTTGTTGCACAAAAAAACTTTTTGAATTCCCGGTAGAAAGAGATTTTGCTAAGGAAAAAGCTTTTAGCGCAGCCAAATATCCTTTTCTTTTCCAAATGTTTTTACGAATACGCTTTTTTGATATAGAAGTACGTTTCTTTGGAACGGCCATTTTAAAATAAAGAGGTTACTCATTGTTTTAGTTGGATGTGAAAGACATGTATTGTTCAAAATGCGTCATTTTTTTCTTTAGCTCTATATTTATTCCCTAGATCATACTTTCTTGATAATATACAATATGGATACGTGTGAGTCCCATAGAGGATTTCTGGAGAAAAGTTGTATATCTTAATTTTTTCTTTATTTTCGGAATACTTTATTCCTTTTTTTTACGTACATTATAAAAAAAAAAAGAAGCCTTTTGATATACTAATCTTCGTTCGAATCTATATCTGTGTCACCGTCATAAAAAAAAGGGCTACGGCTCATCGTATTCTCTTTTTTTTAATAAAAAAGAGAAAAATGGAAAACGCTTACCTTAATTGAAGAGAAGAATACTGTAACCTTTTTTCTATCAATTCATCAATAGAGTACAGTACCCTTAGTTAAATGAAAATTTCAAAAAAGGAAAACCGGAATGAGACTGATATTGAATCAGTTAATATAATAAACACTTGAGAAAAAGCCATTTAACTAAGTCCTTTTTTCAATTCTACGCAAAGTGGGTATCAAAGTGCCGGATATCGTAGAGTTTTCTAGAAGTATCCGTTGTTTTGGTGGAATAGAAGCTACTCGAGAATAATTAGTAAAGTCTTCCAAATATACTAACTAGAATCACAAGATCTTTTTTGGGGGTCAAGTTTTTGCTAGATCCTATGCTCAATAAAGTTATTGATGGATCTTACATACCAGAATAAAGTACTTTTTTTACTATAATTAAATTACTTAATTGTTTTTCCTTGATCAATGAATATAATAATAAAGAAATGAAAATTTCATATTATGATTCTGTATCTTCCTAAATATCCTAGTTAATCACTAAGTGGTACCTTTTCAAAAAAACTTGATCTTTTGACCGCTTGTAACTTCTTATTTTTTTTTGGAGGGGAAAGAATTAGAAAGATTTAAGAATCCAAAATTCTATTTTAGTTCTTTCTTTTCTTTATTTTATTGCTCTTTCCGAAAGATATCAGAGCTGGTGAATTGAAAAAAAAAAAGTTTGATTTTCTTATGGAACATACATATCAATATGCATGGATCATACCTTTCGTTCCACTTCCAGTTCCTATAGCAATAGGGGTGGGGCTTCTCCTTGTTCCAACGCCAACAAAAAACCTCCGCCGTCTCTGGGCTTTTCTTAGTGTTTTATTACTAAGTATAGTTATGCTTTTTTCAATCGATCTGTCTATTCAACAAATGAATGGTAGCTCCATCTATCAATATTTATGGTCTTGGACCATAAATAATGATTTTTCTTTAGAGTTTGGCGACTTGATCGATCCACTTACTTCTATTATGTTAATATTAATCACTACTGTTGGAATTATGGTTCTTATTTATAGTGATAATTATATGTCTCATGATGAAGGATATTTGAGATTTTTTGCTTATATGAGTTTTTCCAATACTTCCATGTTGGGATTAGTTACTAGTTCAAATTTAATACAAATTTATTTTTTTTTGGGAGTTAGTTGGAATGTGCTCGTATCTATTAATAGGTTTTTGGTTCACACGACCAATTGCAGCAAATGCTTGTCAAAAAGCGTTTGTAACTAATCGTGTAGGGGATTTTGGTTTATTATTAGGAATCTTAGGTCTTTATTGGATAACGGGTAGTTTCGAATTTCGAGATTTGTTTAAAATAGTCACAACCTTGATTGAGAATAATGGTTTAAATTCTTTTTTTCTTACTCTGTGTGCCGCCCTATTATTCCTTGGTGCAGTTGCTAAATCTGCACAATTCCCCCTTCATGTATGGTTACCTGATGCTATGGAAGGGCCTACCCCTATTTCAGCTCTTATACACGCTGCTACTATGGTAGCAGCGGGAATTTTTCTTGTAGCTCGACTTTACCCTCTTTTCACAGTTATACCTTACATAATGAATCTTATTTCTTTGATAGGTATTATAACCGTACTTTTAGGAGCCACTTTGGCTCTTGCACAAAGAGACATTAAGAGAAGTTTAGCGTATTCGACAATGTCGCAGTTGGGTTATATTATGTTAGCTTTAGGTATGGGATCATATCGAGCTGCTTTATTTCATTTGATCACCCATGCCTATTCAAAAGCATTATTATTTTTAGGCTCCGGATCCATTATTCATTGTATGGAAAGTATTGTTGGATATTCTCCAAATCAAAGTCAAAATATGGCTCTTATGGGCGGTTTAACAAAATATATGCCAATTACAAAAACTTCTTTTTTGATAGGTACACTTTCTCTTTGTGGTATTCCGCCCCTTGCTTGCTTTTGGTCAAAAGATGAAATTCTTAGCGATAGTTGGGTATATTCACCTATTTTCGCGATAATAGCTTATTTCACAGCCGGATTAACTGCATTTTATATGTTTCGGATGTATTTACTTACTTTTGCGGGGCATTTAAACGTCTATTCTCAAAATTTCAGCGCTAAAAAAAGCAGCTCGTTTTATTCAATATCCATCTGGGGTAAAGAAGGACAGAAAGTAATCAACAAGAATCTTTTTTTATCAACAGTAAAAAAGAAGCAAAGAGTTCCTTTTTTTTCGAAGAAAGCATATTCAATTGATAGGAATGTAAAAAAAGGAACGCAACCCCTTATCACATTTACTCATTTTAGAAATAAAGAAAATAATCCATATCCTTATGAATCGGAAAATACTATGCTTTTTCCCCTTCTTATATTAGGATTCGTTACTTTGTGTGTTGGGTTTATCGGAATTCCTTTAAATTATAGAGGAATGGATTTGAATATATTA
>JAJJMC010013365.1:35000-42500 GCA_023531435.1 Papaver californicum
GGAGTATTAGAACGGAAAGATCCATTAGAGAATAAACTATTGGTTCTAAGCCATCTCTGGCGATGAATCAACAATTCGAAGTGCTTTTCTTGCGTATTCTTGATGAACCAGCGTTTATATATAGATGTAGGAGGCTTTGTTTGGGAAGTAAGAAGCCCCTTTGACATCTCTTGATCTGCAAAGAATTCTCGACGTGAAAACACAGAGATAAAGGGCTGATCTTTGAATAGGAAAAAGAATGGATCTGCAGGGTCCCAAATGTATTGGCTTATTCGAAAAAAACCTTGTTCTTTGGAGGATCTATCTCGTGTCTGGTACTGCATGGTTCCACTCTGCAAGAACTCCGAATCATTCTCTTGAAGCTCAGCCTCTTTATGATAAATGATACGCTTGCCCCGAAATGACCTGGCCCAATAGGGAAATCCCAATTCATTGGACCTTTCGATACAATCAAATAGATTGCCACAAGGGCGCCATATTCTAGGAGCCCAAACTATGTGATTGAATAAATCCTCCTCTATCTGTTCCGGGTCGAGGGCTCCTTCTTCAAACTCCGACTCGTTTTTTTCATATAGAAATCTCTGATCAACAAAAGAACAAGATCCATTTTGCATCATATCTAAGGGATTTCTTGGTTCGGACCGAAGAAGCAATGTCACTCGATCATTATCAAACTGACTGCAATCTTTTTCTGTCCGTGAGGATCCCACCAGAGCGCCTTCTACTTCTAATAGGCCATGAACTAGATCAGAATCATTCTCAACGAATCCATAAGAAGTGATCCCATTTTTTTCATCGGGTCCGGGTAGAGACCAAAGATCTTGAGCGACCGATCCGGCAGAACAACTCAAAAGATAAAGAAGTATCGTTAATTTCTTCATGCTCGTTCCAAGCTCGAAGTACCATTTGTACAAAAAAGAATCCCCTTCCTTACATGATTTCTTCTTCATATAGATAGATATAGGATCTATGGGGCAATTACTTAGAAGTATATTTTGTGCCACAGCCCTTCCTATCTGATAGAAAAGGATCCCATGATCCTGAACCGATCTTACCTGGGATCGCAAATCCCAAGTTTGTCTATGAAGAGCGGATCTAATTGTATTAGTGTCTAGAATGGATTTCTTCTGTGTAATACTAATGGATAGGGCCTCATTGGTAAGTGCTACAAGATCTCGTGCATTGGAGCCCATGGTTATGGCCCCGAATCCATTAGTATGGAACATTTTCTTTTCCAAGTGAAATCCCCTAGTATATGAAAGAGTGAAAAAGTGCTTTCGTTGTTGTGGAATAAGAAGCCTCCGTATCTTAATGCATGTATTTAATTTATTCGGAGCTATTAGAGCGGGATCTACTTTTTGGGGAATATGAGTCGAAGCAATAACAAGGAGATTTCTAGTGGAGCATCTTTCACAATCCCTGGAGAGATAGTTCACTAATAGACCGAGGGATAAGTAATTCGACTCATTCACATACAGATCATGAATGTTTGGAATCCATATTATGCAAGGAGACATTGCTTTTGCTAATTCGAATTGAAGGGTGATATCAAATCGGTCTTTTTTCGGCGTCATATACATAGTTAGCGCATTCGTCATAGTTAGCAGCTCTGTATCAAGGTCATCATCGATATCGTCACTAGCATCAATCTCGATATTGTCACTACCATCAATATCATCAATAAGATAACCTTTAGGCTTGTCATCCAGGAACTTGTTCGGAAATACCGTAATGAAAGGAACATAAGAGTTTGTCGCTAGGTATTTGACCAAATAGGATCGTCCAGTTCCTATAGAACCTATCACTAAAATACCCCTAGACGGGGATAGGGCTAAGCGGAGCGAAAAGGGTTTTCCATGAGATGGGAAATGAAAACTATTAGCCCCACACGAGGTTTGTGAATAAGTGATTGTCTGATAATGAGCAAGGAATATCCGTCTTTCTGCTAAACAGGATCTATTGAACTCATAATTCATTAGATCTTTTTTATGAATGTCAACTAAGTATCGTAAGTAAATTGATCCCGGTTGTTCAACCATTTGATAACCAGAGTCATTCTTTGATAAATGATCACTATGAGTCAGACTCAATAGAATTTGATCAATCCTTTTTTTTGTCGTTAAGGTGGAGAACTGAACCAAGAATTCTCTTTCTTCATCATCAATCGAATCACTGTTCGCGACCCAGGATTCTATTTTATCATCAATCCAATCAACGTTCACGTTTTTTCTTTTTCTTATCAATGAATAGATCTCTTTACTTGTACGACTTAGATATCTCGTATTTCTCGAAAAAGTGATTCGATTGATGGGATTTGGTATGATACTTATGATATCGATGAGATTGATATTCAAATATTTCTTCTTAGAACGTATTGATTTGACCCCATAAGTGGGACCACCACCCAATAGCATGTTGCCACCAGAAGCAGAACCCCGTATTTCTTCTAGAGAATCTCCTAATTGTTCCAGAGCAACTAGAAAGAGATTCTTTAACCAGAAAGAGTTCAGTTCAGATGTAGGATACCTATCCAGAAGTTTTCGCAACTCAATCATGTATGATGGAATCATCAAAGATTTGATCTTTTCGAACTCTGTCTGTAACTCACTAGAGGCCCGGGAAACAAAGAGAAGATGTGTACGAACGAGATATCCAGCAACAAGAAGAAGGAAAAGGATTGAATAGAGGAACTCCCGAGCATTTGGTGATCTCAGATGTATCCATATCAATGGAACGGGTGACTCATTATTTCGATGAATCATTTCTTCGGACAGAAGAAGATTATGTAAACACTTACTCGAAATCTCACTTATCGGATTCCATTGTGGAAGAATCGCCCACAATTTTTTCTGAGGAATTGGCCATGATGTATCTGATCCATGCATAATATCATGAAAAACGGATACAAATTTTTGACTGCTACTTAGTATCGGCAATAGGTCTGAAAAAGTATCTAAAAGGGTGAAATTTAGATATTTGCACCCTGCCGAAGTAAGGAACCATGGCATATATGTTTGTAACAGATTCCATTTTGAGAGATTTGAAAAAGCACTATCTCGTTGAAGGGTTCTATACATCTGCCATTTCTCAACGCATTTCTTTAGACAAAGACTCTGTTTTTTCCTCTTTTCGGATGGTAAATATTTCTCAGAACATGGAGTGTGAATCAAACCCATGTTTGAATTGAAATTGAGATACTGATGCAAGTTCTTCCCTTCTGAATCAGAGAGATTCATATCTGAAAGAGGTTGACAATAAGTTCTTTCAAAATTGACTATTTGTCCCTCTGTTAGAGGTGTTCCAGAAATGTCTGGGATCGAGTAAATAGCTCTACGAACGAATGGATCGGATCGAATTGGAAAATGGAAAGATTTGTACAAGTTATACCTTTCGTCACCACTTTGTGGAAAATCGTTAGGTATGAATATGTTAGATACCTGTGACTCGATTGATGAAATAGTATCTCTCTCCAAAAAAACATGTTTTTTTGGACCGACGCACAAAGAAAAAATGTTGTTGCGAATGAACAAGATATTGAGGAATTGTCCATACGTAAGATCATAATTATTGATACGGGCCTTTTCCACATAAAAAGGGAATCTTTTGTTACAATCGAACCAGAAGTGATGTGGATTATTCAAGAATCGAAGTCGATTTGCTTTATAAAAAGAAGAGATCAATGAACTTCTATGAAATGGTTTCACGGGATTCAGCCAATTGTCTCGATCGTGGGATATCATTGAGAAATAGGAATCGGTGTTATCAAAGTCTTTCCTGCGATTATTTCTAGTATGAAATGAGTCAATCATCCACTTTGGTATCTTATTGAATAAAAACGGTGATATTGTTCCTCCATTGATCAAGAATTTCGATTTTTGGGAAGTATCACGATTATCCAATAAGAAGGGTTTCAATTTATTCAAATGAACGATTTGAACACCTATTGATTCTAACAACTGATTGCAGAGTTGATCATTCGGCCCTTTCAATTCATAGATGTGGATCTCGGACCTATGAATGGGGATATTCCCGATACTCACAAAGAAAAAAGGAAGTGACTTAGACAAAAAGAGAAGTGACTTGGACAAAAAGAGAAGTGACTTGGACAAATCTTGTTTGTCGATAACCTCGGACCAATCAATCGAATATTGATTAATACGTAATCGACCGAACACTACTTGAAAACGGCTCTTCTGCTCAGAAACGAAATGTTCCAAATGTTCCTGGAAATTATTGCTCCCGTTGGGCCATTTGTATCTATATGCATTAGGATCCCGATTCATGGATCTCTCGGTTCGAGAAATAAGAGGATCGAACCATTTCTTCTGACTCTTTTTCAAATTCGATAAATGTTGGTTGATCGTATATTTCATTATAGTTCTATGATTCAGAGTATCATTTCCTATTTGATCCCTTTGAATTCCATAAAAGAATCGATTCGATACATTTCTTATGTACCCATAGGTGCTATATTGGATTTGAATCAGATTTCGGATCAATCTATATTGATTGACTGCCTCCATTATGTTGTTGCTAGCAAATACCACTCTTTTTGGTTTTGGATCTTCCAAGTCATTCCCGCAGGAGATCCGGACCGATTTTTTTCTGATCCTTCGATAAAAAGATTCATTCTCTTCATAAAAAATAGGAGGTAGAACCAAGAAAGATTTCTTTTTCGATTCATCCCTGGAGTTGAATACCTCATTCAATAATTTTTTTTTATCCAACCCGTAGGAATCAATAGAAAAGGAAAATCCCTTATGATACACCAGATCCGGCTCGGTTATTGATAGAGTGAATAGATCTGCCATTTCTTGAAATCTCTCTTCTGATTCAAAATCGCGGTGTAACGTGTACCCCCCCCTGTTTCGGTCATGGAATAGATGAAAGAAAGAAAAAAATGGATTTTGGTTCAAGAATGAAATCTTATTGGAACTGGCCATATCCGGTTCATCCTTCGGAACCATATCACATCCCGGATCTGATGAAATAGGATGAATTGAGACGGTATTTTGTAAATACGTAATTATCTTGAATATATCAACCATTTCTTTATTTTCCGATCGTCTGGAAGGGACAAAAGAAACATCTTGTTCTTTCTTCAACAATTTATGATCTCTAGTGGACCTCTCAGTAGGATTCGAACCCAGATGAAGTTCTGACCATCTGTCAGAGAAAAAGGAACGAATTGATTTTGTAGAATTCCCAAGAATTGCTTCGATTTCTTCCGGAAGCAGATGATTATTCATCTGCTTCTCACGTTCCGTGAATAGCCGGGACATTGAGGAATATCCAGAAAGGCATTTCGGGAATCGGTATGATTTTCTCTCTGTTCGTTCCGTTTGAAGAAAGGAAGGATCCCAAAGAATCGATCTTTCTTTTAGTTGTTGAATCTCTCTTTGATTGATCAATGTGTGATATTCCGAATCCTCATTACTAATCGAATCGAAAGGGTCTCTGGATTGATCAGAAGATCCTTTCAATTGGCTAGAATTCGTTACTTGAACGAAAATAGATCTTGTGGAATCATATTGAATATTTGACGATACATTCCGTACCTTGCTAAAAAACCGATCCTTGCTTACCAACCACACATTGTCTAACCAAATCCAACTCTCTCTCGATACGTTCCTCAAAAAATCCGACTCGTGCAGATTCTTCCCCCAACTAACGAAGATATCTTGGCGGAATTGCCACATATGAAATTGAGCACAATTTTGCAAAGAAATACCCCACTTGTTTCTCGAGAAGAGATGGGAAACATGTTCAATCTCATTTGATTGAATAGTTGACTCAGCTCCTTGTTGTTTGAAGAAACCCTCCACTTCAATTGGTCTTTTTTCACGAAAAGCAGACATGAGATAACAAATCCAGTGTTTCACTAAGATTTCGAATAGCTGGCCCGAATTCAAGTTGATTATGTTTCGCTTCTTCCTCAGAGAAAGACGATCAAACAATTCCCAATCATGGTCCTTGCGGATCGGATCATCCGTATAGGATACAAAAAGAAACTCCAGATATTTGATATCTTTCTCTTTAAATGAGATCTCAATTCCAGCTACGGTTTCCTTAGATATCTTACAACTAGAATTCCACCTTTTTCCGATCCGGTTCCTCCACCACCGCGAACCCCAGTTAGAGTCAGGCATGATACACTTTTTCGTTATTGGGAGAACCCAAGTACTCTCTTTCGGATCCATGAAACAACTCTCAGAGATCTTTTTCCCTTTTGGAAGATAGAGGAGCGAAACAATCAACCTATTAATATTGGAAGACCAAAAAGATTCTTCCGATGTATCATTTCTGGGTCCAATGGAATTCATAGGTATAGGAAGAAGCCCCATCAAATAGAGATTTTTTCTTTCGACCATATTTCGATTGTTAATACGATATATAAGGACCGCTACTACAAGCAGTACTACACCTTTGATCGTGAAATATCGATTGCTTGTTGAACCCTGTGAATCGCGTGAAAGGAGGATACTCCAAATTCGGGGGTCAAAGAGTTTCATAAAACGTTCTTGGTGGAAAAAAATGTGAGTGAAAGATCCCACTGAATCGAATTTGGTCCATGAATCTAAGAAATAGTGAGAATTCTTGATCTCTCTCAATATCTCTCTCAATTCGAAGATCCAGGATTTGAATTGATGTCGTTTCATTGATTCCTGTTTCATTGATTCCTCCTAAAGATTTCATTTCAATTGGAATTTGGTTATTCACGATGTACGATGATCCCTGTTAAGCATCCATGGCTGAATGGTTAAAGCGCCCAACTCATAATTGGCAAATTCGTAGGTTCAATTCCTGCTGGATGCACGCCAATGGGAACGTTCAATAAGTCTATTGGAATTGGCTCTGTATCAATGGAATCTCATCATCCATACATAACGAATTGGTATGGTATATTCATACCATAACATATGAACAGTAAGAACTAGAATTCTTATCAATACTGGAACTCATAGGGAAGAAAATGGATTTATGGATGGAATCAAATATGCAGTATTTACAGACAAAAGTATTCGGTTATTGGGGAACAATCAATATACTTCTAATGTCGAATCAGGATCAACTAGGACAGAAATAAAGCATTGGGTCGAACTCTTCTTTGGTGTCAAGGTAATAGCTATGAATAGTCATCGACTCCCGGGAAAGGGTAGAAGAATGGGACCTATGGGACATACAATGCATTACAAACGTATGATCATTACGCTTCAACCGGGTTATTCTATTCCACCTCTTAGAAAGAAAAGAACTTAAAAAAAAATACTTAATAACACGGCGATACATTTATACAAAACTTCTACTCCGAGCACACGCAATGGGGCCGTAGACAGTCAAGTGAAATCCAATTCACGAAATAATTTGATCTCTGGACAGCGTCATTGTGGTAAAGGTCGTAATGCCAGAGGCATCATTACCGCAAGGCATAGAGGGGGAGGTCATAAGCGTCTATACCGTAAAATAGATTTTCGACGGAATGAAAAAGACATATCTGGT
>JAJJMC010013366.1:0-17611 GCA_023531435.1 Papaver californicum
CTCACTAGAAATTAAGGTGCAATTTAGACACTAAAATGTGTCTATCAGTAGGCACCTCTTTTAGCTAACATTATGCCATCATGCCCTACTTGATTTATCAAATTCAGCCAACTATATTGGTTTCCCGATTCAATTGGAGCTGAGTTGGAGCACAATATTAAAAGCATCCACACTGCTATGGAAACCTGTGCAATTGGTAAATATATCTTGCAGGTTTTTCGTCTAAACTGGCCAAAGTCTCAGTTGAAATTTGAAGCGAAAAGGGGTTAGTCCCACATAGATTAAGAAACATAACTGCACTCAAATTGCTTTGTATATAAGTAGCACTTCACCATCGTAAAAGATTTTTGCAACCGTGCTGTAAGTACAAAGGGAAGCATTCTTTCGCCTCTTACTAAACAATACCGTGTGCTTGCCGTACTATACATGCCTATTTTTGAGAGGAACCCAACAACCCTCAAATCCAAAATTTGGCTTATTGCGCTACGGTTACAGGTTCGCTCTTGATCAGCTGGTATATTCATCTTTTATTTACTTATAGTTTGGTATGCTTGCATCTTAGGATTAATAATGCTACATTGTATGCCATACTTTTTCTGTTTTTATCTCGAGGGGAGCAATTTAAGTTGGATGATTCTTTGTTTTCTTTTGTACTTAATGAGAGCATTTGCGCAGTGGATCTTCTCACTCTTTCCTTCAATTTCTTCTTGCATTGCATCTTTCTATATTTTCAACAACAAAAAAAATATTGCAGCCGTTCTCTAAGTGATTTATGTTCAAGTTGTTGGATTTTCAACTAAGAATTTGCAGGTTTGTTATTTGTGTTAAGTTTTATGGGGTAGTTTAGGTTAATTTTTCTGAAAACCCATAGATATAAATAATCTCGAAAACCGGCTGCCAAAATAGAATTGTCCAAAGGTTAAGGTTTATTAACAATATAACCTAGGTTTCCTTAGTTAACAATATAAGAGAAATGTTTCGTAGGCTCAAATCTCAGTTTCTTAAGAAGAAGAAAAGAACAAAAAATAGAAAAAAAAGGCTTTTTATAAAATGCCCATGTACGAAAACCTCATTTATAAAATAATCCTTTTTTTTTAACATTAATAAAATGGCCACAGTTTGACCTTTTCCATCCAGTTTTAGGTTAACGGTAGTTAGAGCATAGGTGGCATTAAATCAGCTATTGGAAAAGACGTTAAACCCCTTGAATCGTTTTAAAGAGGCTTAGTTAGAACAGTGAGTCATTGTGTGCTCAATTCGTGACTCACAGCATGTGCAGAGCACGTGCTACCATTAGTGGTATTTTTTCATCATCTTCAACCTAATTATACCAGTTATGAACCCTAGCATCAGCAACAAGGTTTGAGACAAAAAATTCCAATAAATTAACCATACTAATAGATGTCATTCATATTAAAAGGTTCTAATAATAAACTATAATCCCAACATTGTTTTTTCAAACATAAACAAGTTCAGATAAAAAAAAAAAACAACCACACATTACTTTCATTTGGAGACCCATATATTTTTCTAGAATTACTTTTTATTTCTTTCATTTATCATCTCTCATTAGTACATTCTGATCAAGCTAATAAGTTCATGAACACGATCAGAACTTGTTAAATTATGATAATATTAAGCGATCATTCTCAATCATGAACATCACTGCTCGCGTTTGTGACTACCCTCAACACATTCAGTCTTCCCTAAGCAGTACTGTTTCATAAAACAAACCAAAACAAGCTCAGAAATGTACTAAGGAAATAATGGTAGTAGTGAGAAAGTTTTTGTGAATAACTGATAGACACATTTTAGTGTCTAAATTACACCTTAATTTCTAGTGAGTTAGTATTCGATTTTGTGTCTATTACGTGTTTTATTGCTTTTGCAGGTACATTAGAAGAATAAAGATTTGTGGAAAAATTGGCTCAAAAAGTGATAAAGGCACCCAAGGACAAGTGTTATTGGCACCCTAGAAATGGATAAGGGGCACCCTCGAGTCAACTCGGTCAAAATCGGGTCAAACCCGAGTCAAATCGGTCAACCCGAGTTGACCGAGTCAATCACCGATTCAACTCATCGGACGAAAATGCTGTACTCAACTTTGAACGTTAATTCATGATAAAACTTGGTTATTGTGCTCTCAAATTGATACACAAGCTAGAAGAGTTCAACACAAGACTAAACACGCCAAGAAACAACAATTTTAGCCGGAAAAATAGCCCCAAATCCGAATTTGGCCGGAAAAAGGGAGTTAGACTTTGATTCGGATTTGGGAAGATTTGGATGTGTTTTAAAGAGTTCTATTAGGTTTAGAAGACTCACAAGGATCCCTAGAGTCTATATATACCAAGAGAAGCCAAGAAGAAGGGGGAGAATAGCTTAGAATTGAAGTTTCGGAGTCGCCGGAATTGTGGCCGGAATACTCACGATCCGGCCAACTGCTGCTGCACCGGTCACCGCCGGTGACCGTGTTCTTCAACTGGTCGCAGCCGAAGAAGAAGACACAGCAACACTTTTAAGTGTTGCTGTTCTGTTGCCTATAGTTTTGAGTTTCCTTTCCCTTTTCAATTGCCTTAGCCTTTTGTAACGGCTGAACCTTGTTCTGTAACACTTATAAACGCGTCTGTTCAGCTGTTGCACTATTATTCAACCTTGTAATTGATATTTTGAGCAATGAAAAGATCTTTTGAGCAAGTTTTCTTCTCCATGGGCTAAGTTTATTTACTGGGATGATGGAGGAGGTTTTTCTCTCAATTTTATGTGGTAAGTCTATTTTTAATTAATTATTTATAATTCTTTTATTATTATTTGCATGGATTTAAATTAGAAAAAAATGGTTTTTATTAAATAGTTGTGTTCTCTTTTGATGGGTCATGCTTAGTTAATTACTCTTGATGTCTCATGCTTAGGATTTACAATTATTCTTTTAGGAAACATATTTTTGGCAAACTTGAATTAAATTGTTAAAAAGAATTACATGATTAATCACATGAATTGTTAGAAATAACTGATTCCTGATTCCTGGTTTTCCCCATATTTTCTAAAAATCATCTCTAGTTTATTTTCCTGATTTTTATTAGTTTAGATTTAGTATAATATTTTCTAAAATCGTTACCTTCACAAGTTCGAGAATCGAACCTCTTTTTACCACTATATAAAATCACATCAATAACCTTTTACCTGTTCAACAACTTTCTGGCTTGAAGCTGAAGGACAGTTACCGGAAGCAATGGTTCCACAGACACCGACAGGATTTCTAAAGCTTGTCCATTCACCCACACCATTCCTTTGCCCATGGTAGACATATCAATAGCAACAGGAGAGTATTCTTCAGGAGTATCAAAGTATCAACAACAACCTTGTCACAACCTCATTAAATCTCGCTATAACCTGATACACCAATCAGTTAATAAGAATATAGGGCAATACCCAGAAAAACAACAACAATACTTTAAAGCTCTTCTAAATTGACCAAACTAGCATCCACAAGATCTCACAAATTAATACCAATCCGAAAAAGATAAACCAATCCAGGACAATAAGGCCGCTTCAATAATAAGCTAAAAAAAAGAACAATTCTAAGCAAAAATCATATCAATTTTCTTACCACAGCAAAACGAAATCCTTCACATTTGGTAAGAGAACCAACTAAATGACGCACAACAACTGTTTGTACAAATGCCGAACGACTTTTCCCTTCAGAAATCGATAAATTAGCACTCAGTTTGTTCGAATCTGTAACAAATATCAAAAACTCACAATCAAAACCATCTCAATCTAATCAACAGAAAAATTCAGATAAAGACCACCCAAAATCACATGAAACTGGAGTAGAACAATCATGGGTGCAAAAACTTACTTGGAAATGAAATTGAAGAACAATCATCAAGCTTTTCTCATCAGACTCTTTTCTCATCAGACACATTGCATACGAAATCATACGAACCCATCATAAGAAATCATACGAACCCATCATACGAACCCAGTAAACTAATCATAAGAACCTAACAGAACCCTAATTTCAGAAAGAAAAAAACCCTAATTTCAGAAAGAAAAAAAAAACTAACAGAAAGAAAAAAAACCCTAATTTAAAAAACAAACAAAACCCTAATTTCATAAAGAAAAACAAAACCCTAATCATACGAAATTAACTACTGTTAAAATTAAACAATAGGGTTACCTCTTCATCGCCTTTTTTTCTTCTGTTTTTGTTCTTCATCTTCTCGATTAGGGTTATACTTTGATCAAAACACTTGTGTTTAATTTTAAGATTGATCTTCTTGATTTGCAGAGATTGATGTTGCTAGTGATCTTCTTGATTTACGGAGAAAAGGGAAGAACAAGAGGAGGTGAAAAGAAGAAGAGAAAGGGAAAAGATGAGGAGGCGGCGGAAAACGAAGAAAGGGAAGAAAGGTTTTTTTTTTTGAAGCGTTTTTGGACAAAAAAAACACGTGTAACAATCTGGTGCAAAGAATCCAACGGTGGGACGGTTTAAAGGGTAGCTTTGTAATTGCGCCCATCAATATATCATCTCGTCAGACGATAAATTGACTTAGTAAACGAGATTTTACCAATTTGGATGGCCTTGATGGAAATACTAACGGTTGGGGCATTTTATAAAAGTTCAAAAAAATGAGGGTATTTTCTTATATCGGTTGTTAATAGTCTGTCATTTTATTAAAAATCAAAAAAAAAACACCATCATCAATCTGTTATTAACGGTGTCAAGACTATCAATCTGTTATTAACGATGTCGAGACTCCCACGAGATATTATTATGGGGAATATGCTAATCTGCCCCATTTTAGTGCCCGAAACATAATAATATCCCAGTTTTTTTTTCAAAATTTCAATTATAATCCCACCGTTATATTTTCATCCATTTAACCGTTAAGTTAGAATAAGCGCTGACGTTTTATGGAAATCCCAGTAGCCAGTTGTCAATGTACAGTCTGAGATTCCTAGTTTACCCTTTTAAAGTCTAAAAGAATTACCTAGAAACATTCAACCTATTTTCACACTCTTCTTTTGGATCGAACAAAATCTCTCCTCTTCCGCCGTTAGCAGTCCTATAAAAAACGTACCATTGAAGAAAATGATACTAATAATAATCAATTTTAACTTAATTTTAATATCATTGAAGATGATGTTGATGACCGAGATTCATCTCGATCGCATGCAATAAAAAAATGATGAAGATGACAAGTAACAGTTGATTATGGTGATGTTAGCACTAGGTGGATTCTTTTTGTCTTTGATTAGGTAATTGATTCTTAATTCTTAATATATTTTTGTTTATAATTGATAGTTGATTAAAATTTGGTAAAACATTAGGGGGAAAATAACGTAGATTCAATACGATTTTGATTAAAAATTATATTAATTTTTGAATTAAGTTATTGAAGGCTTGTATGAAATGGGTTAGAGTTGAGGTAAAAATTTCAGTTCTTGGATTTCACTAATTCTAGATGGTGGCTGCTACTTTACATTTTATAACTTCATTATATCGTTATTTCTGTCAATAGGTTTCACTCTTAAAACAAAGAACCAAGTCAGTGTTTAGTATATACACTATATAACCTTGCAAATTTAAGGGCGACTCAAAATTAATTAGGGACGACCTTTCTAACCCAATCTCATGGGTGTGGTTAAGGGGTGACCTAAGGTATGTAAAAATACTAAACTACCCTTTTACTTATCAAATAATTACCATAAAACCTTTCACTAATAAAAGTTTAAAATCCTAAACCTATAAGCTTAGATGTCATAATCGGTAGTTTTGTGTTTGTATTTAACTACCGATTATGGTATTGTTCTTCATTGTTCATGAACATCATGCAAAATCGGTAGTTATGTTTAGTCATAAACTACCGATTATATTCCTGGAGCAAAATTTAGGCATAATCGGTAGTTTCGTATAGGGTTAAACTTCCGATTGTGTATGTTAGTGATTCCTCAAAAACATCGATCACAATCGGTAGTTATGTTTACACCTAAACTACCGATTGTATTCATGTCTCCAAATTTACATATAATCGGAAGTTAATCTTTTTATGTAACTACCAATTGTAGTATGTCCATATGCACAATCGGTAGATATGTAGAGCCCGAGCTACCAATTATGCACAATCGGTAGTTACTTTGTTTAATTTACTACTGATTATGTAGTGATTAAACGGTGTCTTTCTGGAAAGCTCGGTAAAAGATCTCGCGGTTCATCTAGTGCTGATGCTCGTCGTCCTCGAAATTAGATTTTGGTTGTTTTGACAAAGAACATCATTTTGAAAGTTGATTT
This sequence comes from Papaver californicum, assembly GCA_023531435.1. NCBI lineage: Eukaryota > Viridiplantae > Streptophyta > Magnoliopsida > Ranunculales > Papaveraceae > Papaver > Papaver californicum. The sequence goes on from JAJJMC010013366.1 coordinate 6,299, forward strand.
GTAACAAAGCTGTTTACTTTATGGATATGTTTATGATGTTTAACATTACTTGTGTTTAATGTTCTAACATTTGAATGGATTATGCATATTGAATCGAAAAGGCATACATCGCGTAACATTAAAGGAAATGAAATACAATAAATCATTAGATTATACTTAAACACTTAAGCATATAGGTTGAAATGGTGCAAGGTACTTTCTTCCAAGATGCGATATCAATCCTCATGCATAAACGTTTTCCCATGGATAGTTGCATATTTGTCGAGAGCCATCACCCACTGAAAAAAACAAATCAATTATAAGTTTGGATGTTTGAAAACTCTTTCTAATGAACGATTTATTAATTGACACACTTACTCTTGTCACACTAGATTCGGTGGGATGAGCTTCTTTTCTCACTTTCATTTCCTGTTTCAAAGCTTCCAATCGTTGAAACAACTTCTCAAACCTTTTCTTAATGACTTTGAACGTCCTACGATTTTGATTTTCGTCTAACCCCACAAAAATCTTAAACAAACGCTTCCACCAAGAATCGGATGTCTGATCCACCATCCAATCTTCATTAACGGGTTCGTTATTGTGGGTAATGTACGCTCTTTCGTACTCGTGTGTTGTGATCGTAACCCACGATCTAACAATGGCAACATCTTCATCAATAGTGTATGGAGTTACCATATTTAGTGCTCCAAAGGGTCGGGTGAGAATGAGTTGGAAAATAAAAATGAGAATGAGAATGAGATTGAAAGGGATAGGGGAGATTGAGAATCACCTTGAAATGGATAGTTTCCTTTTATAGTGTTTAGTTACCAACAACTAGTTTTTTTTTTAAAAAAGCCGTTGGGTTGGATAGTACCGATTGTTTCCATTTAAAAAATAGTTTCATTTTAAGAATTACTTAAACTACCGATTGTGCTTGTACAAAATGTTGAAGTTTTTTAAAAAATTTCGATTTCCAATTTGGGGCTACTTATTAGAATCAGTAGTTTAAGAATTACTTGAATTACCGATTGAGCTTGTACAAAATGTTGGAATTTTTAAAAAACTTTCGATTTCCAATTTGGGGCTACTTATGATAATCGGTAGTTTAAGAATTACTTAAACTACCGATTGTGCTTGTACAAAATGTTAATTTTTTTTTAAAAAATTCATTTCCAATTTGGGGCTACTTCTGATAATCGGTAGTTTAAGAAAAAAATTAAACTACCGATTGTGCTTGTACAAAATGTTGAAATTTTTTAAAAAAATTCGATTTCCAATTTGGGGTACTTATTAGAATCGGTAGTTTAAGAATTTTTTAAACTACCGATTGTGCTTTTACAAAATGTTGAAATTCTTAAAAAAAAATCAATTTCCAATTTGGGACTACTTATTAGAATCGGTAGTTTAAGAATTTCTTAAACTACCGATTGTGCTTTTACAAAATGTTGAATTTTTTTTAAGAAAATCGATTTCCAATTTGGGGCTACTTATCATAATCGGTAGTTTAAGAATTACTTAAACTACCGATTGTGCTTTTATAAAATGTTGAATTTTTTTTAAAAAATCGATTTTCAATTTGGGGCTACTTATCATAAGAATTACTTAAACTACCGATTATGAGTGTTCAGGAGTTTTGAAAAAATTACGATTTTGGGGCAACTTACATAATCGGTAGTTTGTACAAAATTTAAACTACAGATTGTTGGTGTTCAGGAATTTTGAAAAAATTGCGATTTCCAATTTGAGGCAACTTCATAATCGGTAATATTTACAAAATTTAACCTACCGATTGTGGTGGAATCGGTAGATATATTACTCCATTATCTACCGATTACCATACGTCCATGGAATTAAATGCATGCAAAAAATGAATTAGTCGTTTTGAACGACTACAAAACATTGCATTAATATTTTTTTTGTATAAATTTATGTTCAAAATATGTATTCAAAATCAATTATTCACCATCCTAGTTCAAATCAATTACGTTCTTTACTGAACTTCCAAAAAAACTTCCAAAAAAACGATCCCAACGCTTCATGTTGGACTCGTATTGCTTCAACCACTCCTTATAATGGTTAGTTGGGAAGTAATTCGACCACCTAATCAATGGAGGTAATGGAGAATCATCTTTTAAACTTAAACCGATAAAATGATTGCCATTAACAAAAGCCATAATGATTCGTCTATCCTTGACCGACTCATCACACACCGTCCTTGTGGGTGTAAATATGACACTAATTCCTGATGAAGGAGGACATAAAGAATGTACCATACAGTTCAATACATCCGCTAAAAGATACCCACATATCGGCATTACCATCCAATACCTGGATCCGACCACCTCCAATCCGTTTCAGCATTTTACACGAGTATATAACTATTTGAACTCTTGTTCTCCGCCAAATTGATCTCCTTTTTTTATCATTTAAATATAAAAAATTCTTTATCCTACAATAAATGTGCGGCCATCTTATTTCTTAAATATTGCCATTGGTTGATATTCTCGGTAACCGCCTCACTAAAGTTTCCTGTTTGTTTCAAAGCAACGTGGAAACCACAATTGCCATCCCCATCGACATCGTCGGTGGAAAAAACATATGGTATAATGAGTAGAGGGAGTTGTTCCAAATACTCATCATGTATAAGTTTGGTTGACTTAGTTGGCAAGGAATCGTAGAGACCTAGCTTTGACTTGTCGTAAGCTTGGTCCACCTTGATCCTACCTTGGACGACCCCTTTTCGCTGGAGACGGCAAATCTTCATACTCAGTTTCAGTATGTTCATGCCTAGAAAGGTCACGACGACTAGATAAAAATTCCTCCAACTATTTTCTTTGAATTGACCTCGGTTTTCCAGTATTCGGCCTACCCATCGCCTTTCATTTTATTGGTTCATGAACAAACTTTTGACAGGGGTGAAGGGATTCCTCTAAATAGTGCATCAATATTTTCTTTTGTGCCCCATTTGACGTAGAGTAACGCTCGTGCATTCGTGTAAATATTTCTGTCTCCACGAACGACGCACCATCAACCGCCGGGGTGCTTGGAGTTAAATTTAATTGCTTCCAAAAGGTATGAATATCATTAATGTCAATCACTTCAATATAACTTCCAAGCATGTGACGACATGGGAGTCCAATACCTATCATCGTCTTGCAGTTGCAAACCGTAGTCTCATCATCGTGATCTATGTACAACTCCAATTGTTTCATCATGAAATTGATTGCCCACCAAGAAACATGGTAAACTATACCCCTTAGAAGATCTTTATGTTTTAAATGTGTCAAAGGGAATCTATGCCGACTTTTTTCCATTGTACCATAAATCTTAATGAGGTCACGTTCGGTGAACTCATGGATTGCTTCTTGGACCGAAACGATCCCATTTTGGCTATCGACTAGTATTTTCTTTAATCGTCCATGGGACCCCTCTGCAATGCTTGTTGCCTCGTTCTTGAAGTTCCGATATTCATATGTCCATGCATACACAAACTTATCCTTATGCGGTACGAACCATTGTGATTTGCAATACTTAACTGGTTTGGGATAGTTCTTGTCCCATTCATCCTCAAAGTTCTTCAAGTTGTATTCAAACTTCCTCCGTCATAGATCAAACTATCTTATCCCATGCTTTTAGAAATAAAGACCACTTCATTCCATCCTCGACCCACTTTTCATCGGCCAACCTTTTCTCTTCTTTTTTTTCTTCCACGGTTAGTTTACTAATACGTTCATCATCTTCCTTCGACCTCTTGGTACCTTTGTTTCGTTTTTTAGCTTGGATATAATGTCTGCAATTGGATTTGATATTGCCTTGAATGTGCCACGTACAAAGCAAATTCTGGGCTTCCGGAAACACTACCTTTATTGCATTCATCAAGGCTGTATCGCTATCCGTTACAATAACCCTTGGAAAATGCTCGTCATTATAAATCGACCTTAATGTTTACAACATCCAAATGAAACTCACATCGTTCTCAGCATCCATTAAACCCCAAGCCACCGTAAATGTGCATTTGTCCGAAGTGTGGCAAGCGATGTTCAACAAAGGCATGTTGTACCTGTTTGTCTTGTAAGTAGCATCTACCAACAAAATTTGATGAAAGCATTGAGCCAATTGGATCATCTTCGGATGTGCCAAGAAAATACGAATCACCTTACCATCCCTTTCATTTTTTCTCAACGTGTAATTGTGTTTCTCGTCTAACCACTCTGATTGTTGCATAACCATTCGACCATCCCATTCCGTCCTTTTGATATGTGCTAGCGCCGAATAAATTATAAACAACGAAGACAAGTTGTTGGGGTCGTCCGCCTTTATCTTAGATATGATTGAACTCGCTTTCATTACGGTCCTCATAGACTTCACCGTCTCCATTTCCTTTGGTTTTAACTTGGCAACCATTACGTGCCCAACAAGATTTTCTGGATTTTCATGGTTGTGACGACCATTAGCAACTCTAAACATTTTCCATACTTTACCTTTCTAACCTTCGGGATTATGGAAGATAATCTTAAATGGTCATCCAATCTTCTTTGAATTACCTCGGTATATCATCTCCGTCTTCTTTACGTATTTATAATTCTTTCCCATATGACTCTTTCGCTCGCCACCTCTCTTACAATCGATCAACTTTCACGCAATTTTTCTGAACTACAACACACATCTTCTCTTTTGCCTTGTTGAGAAGCCATTCCTTTTCCTCCGCCTTACTTCCAAATGTCTTAATGCGCATATAACAAAACAAATATCATAAGCCTAACCATGTAACATATATTCTTAGAACAAGTTAAAAGTGGGTAGGTAGCGTACCAAATTATTTGCATAGTGTAAGGAAGTATCAGGACCCTCGTATGAAACAGGATTAACCCATTCAATAATCTACGTAAAATAGCAATGAATTAGACAATGATAATCGGTAGTTAATTACGTTCACTTACTACCGATTACCAATAATCGGTAGTTAATAATATTCCCGTGCTACCGATTGTGCACAACCGGTAGGTTATATGTATCCCTAAACTACCGATTGTAGGAAGAAATTAAGTCAAGTCCTGTACACATATAATCGAAGGTTTAATGTGTTATACCACTATCGATTGTAAAGGCTGTCTTTGTAGGTTTGGAGAAATTCAGTTTTGGGGCGACTAACACAATCGGTAGATAATAAGTTCTCCTAAACTACCGGTTATGCAAACAGATATTAAAAAAAAAAATCAATTTGGGGCGACTAACACAATCGGTAGATAATAAGTTCTCCTAAACTACCGATTATGCAAACAGAAATTAAAAAAAAAAATCAATTTGGGGATTTTGTATAATCAGTAGGTAGTAATCTTCACGAGACTACCGATTGTTCAAATATTTTGGAACAGTTGTATAATCGGTAGTTAATGAAGTACCATAAACTACCGATTATGGTACGTCTATAGCATTAAATGCATGCAAGAATGAATGTTTTTTGTTGCCGATCACATATAAACGCATACAAATTGGGTTTTGAGCTTCTTAACACAATACCTGATTGTTTTGATACATTATTATCTTCATTTTGATGTGATTCATCGTGTAGGTTTTCTTCCACACCAAAATTTGGATCATCCAAAAAATAACTCAAATCGTCGTCTCTAAACATATTTGAACCTTCAATACTATGTTCTTCATGTTCAATCTCACCTTCTTCCTCATACCCATCCATGTTTGTGATTGAATTTAGTTAAAATCTGATTACCCAAATTTTTTTTTTTCTTCTTCTTCCTCTTCCTCTCTAGCACACTCTCTATTTCTATTCTAAAACTAAAACTCAAATTCATCATCTAATACTAACTTAAACCAACTTAATTAACTAATTAATCAAAATTAACATTAATTAAGCAAGAATAGATTAGTCATTACAGAAAATAGATAGATAAGGGATGTCTTATGATTACTTCAAAATGATCTTATTTTGTTTTATTAGTCGCCCCTAATTAATTCTGGGTCACCCTCAAATTGGCCAGGCTATATAACCACTAAACAATAAGCCTATAGTTATATGGATAATAGTACTATATAGCCACTAGTACACAAAGCTACACACAAGTATCTAAAAATTCAATCTAAATCCTTAGATTTAGCTTTGTTGACAAACTTATATAAACCCGTATAGGACGGTATTCGTATCGGCCATTTTTGAAAATGTTGAATCGGATTCTCTGATACGTATTGGTATTGGACACCCGTATCAGTATCTATACTACTTTTGGATTCTTTCTTTTACTTAGACATCTTTTCTACTTTCGCATTCTCATCCATGACCCATCACGTAATACGTTTCATTAACATAATTTTTGAGTTATCCTTTTCGTTGCCTAAGCTAGTCATAGAACACGAAATACTGCTATTTAAGTTGTTGCTTGCACTGGTTTTGCCTTAGGTCTGTTGAGGGATAGAAAGTCAGTTACATACAGGTGGTAAAAGTAGTCGAGGGGATGTTATAACTTCGCTGCAACACGAATAGAAAACTAGCTCAAAAATGTTTTAAACTCAGGTCATGTTCAGAAAAACTAGTTGATCAATGAGAGTTTATAATAATGAGTTATTTTATCTTGGGCTATCGTATGGAGGTATCATGCAGCAACTCTTGAAGTCTTGAATTGGGAATCACATACTTTCAATCCCCTAGATGTGTCTGTCCTGTTTTTAGAGCATGAATTTAAAATAGTACTTTGGCCTACATAGCGTAAGTAAGGGCAATATTTATACGTTGGAGAGTATTGAGCCAAATGTAAATACGCATATTTGGACATAATTCAGTTAAATTGCAAAACATTCTAGTATGATTTAAGCAGGCTGCATAGACATTTCTGGTAAGCAGCATGCAATTGGTTCTTAAGTTTCTGTGTTTTAAATAATCTTCTTAGTAGATAGTAATGGCACCACTGTTAAGTAGAACTTAGCGCACAATACACCTGTTCGGTGAAGTATATGTTTCTGAAAAAGAATTCCAAGTTAGAATTGATGGCATTGCATGTTTAGTATAAAACCACAATGTTGCATATGGAGAAGTTGACTTATTGATTTCAAATATGGAATCCAACAATCCCTTTGTGAGACTGATCCAAACCAGATCATACCTTAAGCATTAATATATCATCATATGGTTTTTAAATTGATAAAAATCATATATTGCACAAGGCAGCGTTGTATGCTTAAAAGATAAGGGGATATTTGCAGTGACATTGTTTAAAAGAAAAGATTACTATTTCTAAGTAAGTATTTTTTGATGCAACTTATAATCAAGCAGGGAGTCTGCAGTGAGAGTACCTATACATTGGGTATGAACTAGAACTGAGTATTCCAGGTATTGCAGTGGGAAGCGCCTATATGGTTTCTAGTTCTTGGCACTATAGTTATTGATGTGGAGCCAATATAATCTTGACATCAGGTAGACATTGTTTTATTAGTTTTTATTCCTCTTTATTCTATTGCATTAAACTTGTGAATATCAAACTAGCAAGGAATCGTAAAATAGAGTATTGACTCTGAAATTGTTGACAGTTAACCAAAACCGGGAACAATTACCATGATATTTGTGTTATTTATAGTGTATATATAATCTGATATGATTGAATTGGTTTTGGTTGAAAAAATTCTTGAAAAGTTTAAGGTTGTTTCACGATTCTTCTTGTTTAATGTCTACTCATGCTAATGAGTTGCATTGATTGTGCTTACTGATCAGTTATTTTTGTTGTTGTTGAATTGTATATTGTGTTTGTTTTCATGTAGTATGGGGATTACCCTTTTTTTTATAATGCTTTCAATTTTGGTTTGAATACTCATTATTGAATAGCTTCTAGCTACATATTCTTTATGTTAGCTAGATTCTCATTTATGTTCCCAATCTTTCACTGTTTTTTTTCTTCTGGTGGTTCAACTGAAGTTTTGTTATTAGTTTTCTGTTGTGAATTTTATTTAACTATTGTTTTGTTCGTTATCAGGTTTTTTTACTTGATTTCATTAGGTAAGGAATTATGATGTGGGTAAGAGAAAATGGATTTCTGTTGCGTAGAGATGACCGAAGAGGATTCAACATCAATTAAGAGTTCTGAAGTTATTGTAACACAATCCATACTAGAATTTTTCACGTTTATTTCTCTGTGACATAAATATCATTATGTATAAACTTGGTTTGGTTCAAGAAATGGTAATGTCTTGTTCAAGAAATTAGGTGTTCTTCTAATGGTAGTTAGGGTTTGCTGTAACTATTCTTATAAGTAAAGTTGTATAAGGGTAAATCGGTATTTTTGGATAGAGATAGTGTGCCATGTGGCAGAAAACAGCCGTTAAATGTAGGGCTGAACAAAACCGACCCTACCCGCCAACCCGACCCGCACCCGCCCAAAATAACCTGACCCGCACCCGGCCCGCCGATGAACGGGTTGGGTGCGGGTGATTTTTCATAAACCCGACTTCTGGCGGGTCGAGTGCGGGTGATAGCTCCTCTCACCCGACCCGACCCGCCAACCCGCCATTCAATTTTAACAAAACAGAAACAGAGAATCGATTAACACTTTAACAGAATCCAATTCATCTTCTTCATTTCTTTCTTTTCTTCTCTGTACTCTGGTTCCATTCTTCTTCTTTTCTTACAGAGTAGTAGAGCACAGTCATACCACCACCACCACCACCTTGAACCCAAGTTCCCTGCATCATCATTTCATCACCACCATCAGAGATTCAGACATCAGTTCAATCTCTTACATGTAAGTTTTTGCCCTAATTGAAATTAATGTGTTTATTACATGATTTAGTAGCAATTGAAAATTGAGTTTTATTAGTTTTGGATGTTTCTAAATCTGTGATAGGGTTTTACTAGTTTTGATTGAGTGTTTTTAATCAATTTTAGAACTAGGGTTCTTCAAGTTAAAAATTGGGGATTTTTCATTAGTATATTAAATTGATGATGTTGATGCTTCATTGACTAAATTCCAGTAATCATAGGCTCTGGTTGTGTTTGGTGGAGCTGCTAGGTAGTTTGGGTATGCATTTTTTTTCTTTTCTCTTTTTGTTTCTTCAATTTGATTCATTGTGTATAGTTTGTGTGATAGTTGTTGAAAACAATTCATATGTCAACATATTGATATTAGAACCAGTTTTGTAGGAATTGTGATTTGCGGATATCAAAATGAGAGAATTTGGTGTGAGTTGAGGCCAATGGGGTTATCAAAATTTGGTTCCTGGACTATCGTTGAGTGTTCGTAAGTAGGTGTTAGTTATAATGTAGGTATCCATGAAGCATTTTTATTGATGTACGTCTGAGGTCTGATTCACTTTAGAGTTGGTTAAGTTAGTATCTGTCATGAAGAAGTCTCACTCAAGTGAGCTCTAAGATTGCGTTGTTTTTTGTAATTCAGTGATGTTCTAATAAAGTCATTAACTTAAACATGAAGTTGAGTGTGTTTTTTTAGCTTTGTTGTATACAATGCATTTTCTTGAGTTCAGCATTATAGTTTGTATGATGATAACTGGATCAGCATCTTAATTACGAGGTGTATGTGGAATCTGGAGGCCAATGGGTATCATGTGTGCAGGACATGAATGCTTTTGTAACTCTGATAGTAATCATAGTATATCTGTTTCAGTGTGAACTGTGATTTACAGACATTGGAACAATACTGAGATATAAATATGAGGTGTGCGTGTATGGAGGCTAATGTGCATTACGCGTATATGGTCTTTGTACTTGGTCATTCCTTGAGTGCTGTACTTAGATGCTGGATATAAAAGGAGTTCATGATCTTCTGAGTTCTGTATCATTTTAGAGTTGGCTAAGTTAGTGTTTGTTGTGTAGTAGTTGCTAGTATCTAAGGCCTCCATGTGGCACTCTCTCTATATCCCATGTGTGGTTGTTCGAGCCTCACAATATAACAGTAGTTCTTGTAGTGATAATTCAAACCGATTCATTTTCAGCGCCATTGATATTAGAACCAGTTCAGTATGAGTTGTGATTTGCGGATATCATAATGAGAGACTAGGTGTGAGTGGAGGCTAATGGGCACGACACACATAGGAATTTAGTTCTTGGACTTTCGTTGAGTTTCTCAGCCGTAGGAGGTAGGCGAGTGATATTCATAGGTGCTGGCTACAAAGGATCTGTCCATGATCTTCTGATTTTTGAATTATTTTAGAGTTGATTAAATAATGTTTTGCTACTTTGTTGTGTATTAATCTCATGTCATCTCTGCCTTGTAGGTTATCAACATGGTTGAAATCTCAGAAGATGACGTTACTTCATATCTTCCACTTGTACAAGGAAGACCATCCCAAAGTTGTATGGGACCTCCAACTCAACGTCAACCGGCATCGGCACCAGGGACAAGGAGTACAGCTGGGTCATCAGCGTCACCATCTAGTCAACCTTCATCATCCGCCGCGACATGATGTGATTTTATATAGTGGTAAAAAGAGGTTCGATTCTCGAACTTGTGAAGGTAATGATTTTAGAAAATATTAGACTTAACCTAAACTAATAAAAATCAGGAAAATACACTAGAGATGATTTTTAGAAGATATGGGAAAAACCAGGAATCAGGATTCAGTTATTTCTAACAATTCATGTGATTAATCATGTAATTCTTTTTAACAATTTAATTCAAGTTTGCCAAAAATATGTTTCCTAAAAGAATAATTGTAAATCCTAAGCATGAGACATCAAGAGTAATTAACTAAGCATGACCCATCAAAAGAGAACACAACTATTTAATAAAAACCATTTTTTCTAATTTAAATCCATGCAAATAATAATAAAAGAATTATAAATAATTATTAGAAAATAATTAAATCACATAAAGTTGAGAAAAATACCTTATCCATCATCCCAGTAAATAAACTTACCCCATGGTGAAGAAAACTTGCTCAAAAGTTGATTTCATTGCTCAAAATATTGATTACAAGGTTTAAGAATAGTGCAACAGCTGAACAGATACGTATATAAGTGTCACAGAACAGGGTTCAGCTGTTACAAAGAGCTTTAAGCAACAGAACCTTCAAAACTTAACGCAACAGGAGCAGAGCTGCAACAGTGGAACAGCAACACTTATAAATGTTACTGATTCGTCTTCTTCGGTGATGGTGGATGAAGAACACGCCGGCCGGAGCACCAGCAGGTCACCGGCGGCACCGGAACTTCACCGGATTTTCTCTGAATTGCTCCCTAGGCTTCTGTATATGTTTTTCTTCGATTCTTTTGGTATTTATAGACTTCACAAACCCTAGAGAGAGTTCTAAACCTAATAGAACTCTCTCGAATCACTCCAATTCTTCAATCCCAATCCAAACAGGAACCGAGTCCTG
>JAJJMC010013368.1:0-11303 GCA_023531435.1 Papaver californicum
CCAATTTGGTGAATTCTTGTTCTTTAATCTTCTTCATGACTGATGTGTTTATATGACTTGATTTGAATATTAAGGTGATATAGTGTAACAAAATGAAAGATAAGGATTTCAATCTAGATCTTTTGACAAATCATTGGTTGTTCATGCTGATGAAAATTTTGGCATAAAAAATTTGGCGCTAGAAACAGGGACAGTGTCAAAGGATTTTTCCTACCTGTTGTAGAAAAATGGTTTTTTCTGTTATTTTTTGTATTTAAAAATAGAGAAATTTAGTATCAGGAGATTGGTAATCATATGGAAGATTTTCATTAAAGTGAAATGTCGAAATTTTTGGCTTAAATGAATTTTTACTAATATAAGAGTTATTATTGCAAGAAATTCCTTGTATGATTTTTTTAAAAATTTAAGTTGAATTTCAATGAAACTTGGGAATCTTTAGTCTGAATGAATTTGTCCTAATAACTGATTTTTTTTATTTTGCGTGTAAATTTTAAGATTGGAGAAGCGTTATGATAGACGTTGTTTTTCTCCCCACCAAAAATATAGTTAGATTTCAAAAGAATTAAAAGATCCATAAATCTGTTCTTGTTTGTTTCTTTGATCAATTAGCTTGTTGAAATTATATGACTAACTTTTTAAAGCTATTAGCACAAGGAAATTTTTCAGAAAGCATCTAAGAAAGAAAAGAAACAACCAAGGGAAAACAAGCCAGAAGAAGATATGTCATAAGAAGCAAATTCTGGAAATCAAGAAAGTAACACAAGTGGAAATTATCACCAAAGGGAAGAAGAGAGTGAGACATAGGTTCAACAGAGTGATTCAGGAAACCATACACCTTTTCAAGAATATACATCAAATACTATAGCCCAAAATCATTCTCCACCTCAAGAGGATACCCGAAATAATGTAAATTACTTATAAAATTTAATGGAGGAAATGAATGGGATGCGAAGGGAACAAAGAGTGTGTGATGATCAAATTGCATCTTTGACCAGGGAAAATCAAGCATTAAAGGATACAATTCAACGTGGGGAGAGACCAGGTACAACAAGACCACGAGACCAAGAAGTAACTTCTGGTAGACAAACACCCAAAAGTGTAAGGGACAATCGTGATCAACGAATGGTATTAGCGGGATCATCATCTCGAGCAAGGATGCAACGGGAAGGCCAGGAGATACAACGTACACAATGGCAAAGGTGTTTTGAAGCAATGGAACAAATGAAAGATGAAATAAAAAATTTGAAGAATAAAGAAGGAGGGAGAATAAAAGAAGTGTTGAAGGAAGCCAAGCGAACACCGTTGGCTCCACATTTAGCATGTCCACAATTGCCTCGAGAATACAATATTCCGACGTTTGAATGTTACGATGGGACAAGGGACCAGACTTCGCATTTGAAGTATTACAATCTGGTGATGTCACGTTGGGACCGAAATGATGCTATAATGTGCCGGTGTTTCCCCTCAAGTTTGAAAGATTCGGCATTAGCATGGTATGACAAATTGCAAGAAAATTCCATTCAATCATATGCGCAATTAGTTCGGAAATTCCTCGAGGCGTACATGTATAACAAACCCGTCGATTCGGGGATAGATAGGTTATACTCACTTGCTTCATGGCCAGAAGAATCAATTCAAGATTATACAGCCCGATGGCATGCAATTTGCTAGGCAATCGGAAATGTTGAGTCAAATGCTGCGGTTAACCATTACAAGTGGGGAATATCAGACCGAAGATGCCATCTTTTTGTTGACATTCATCGCAATAACCCGAAAACTGAGGGGAAACTCAGAGAAATAATAGAAACATGTGCAAGGCTGCAAGACGTTCAAGAACAATGTCCAAAGTTAAACTCATGACAGCAAGGTAGTACAAAAAGAACAAATTCAAATGAAACATCACCAGAGCCAAAGAAAAAAAATTCTAATAAAACTGAAGCTAGCGAATCAAAACGCCCACGAATAAGGGATAACAAAAAGTTCATTCAGCAATTTCAAGAAAGAGTGTGTACAAAAATTAACATTTCATATTCTGAACTTTTTAAAATCATAAAAAATAAACCAGACTTTCCGTGGCCGCTTTCAAAAGGGCGACAACCGTAGTTTACGCAAAAATCAAAGGACTACTGTGACTATCATTGCTATAAAGGGCATACAACAGATCGATGTAGAAACTTCATTATTCTAGTACAAAGGATGATTGATGCTGGAGAGTTGAAAGAATTTATTCAAACACCTGAACCAACAACAAGATCATATAAAGGGAAGGCATTTCATATCCCATACAACAAACAAACTATCAATATGATTTCTTTTTCTGAAAAAAGAGATACAAATGTGAATGCTACGATCGACAAAAAATTATGCAAGAGGGTCCGAGACCATGAAATTTTTAAAGTATCCGGAAGGATAACAGAATCATGGGAAGACTGGATGGCATCCCCCTTGACTTTCTCAGCGGGAGAGGTGGATCAAGAAATCGAAATGCATAACTACCCTCTGGTCCTTACTTTGCCGATGTCCGGATGGAATGTCAAAAAAATTCTTCTGGATGGGGGCAGTTCTTTGAATGTCATGTTTTATGATACATTTTGCAAAATGGGACTCAGTGAAGATCAATTAATTCCATCTCATTATATAATCTATGGATTCAACGGAATAGCTTCAAGACCAAAGGGAAAAATTGATTTGGAAGTCTCTGCTGGACCGATAAACATTTTGACAAGGTTCAGTGTTGTGGATGCTCTATCCCCATACAATGCAATTATCGGAAGACGATGGGTACACCAGTTGAAAGGTGTCATCTCAACCTATCACCAATACTTGCGATTCCCAACACCACAAGGGGAAATGGAGATAAGAGGAGATCAGGACGATGCTAAATTATGTATTTTGGCGGAAGTACGGATGAATGAGGAGCGGGAACAACAACAGCGGGATAAGAAAAAAGACCGCAAGGCAAAAGCAAAAGAAGGGGAAACAGGCCGATACTTAAAACAGAGTACCGAACCAAAATTTATAAATGAAATAGGGAGAGCAGCAAAAATCAAGGGAATTCATCAAACCAACAATCTGAATGACTACCATCATAGCAATTAAAAGGAACTCCAACATCCATCGGAGTTCCCAAACCTGTTTTCACTTCTGTACAAGAAACTAAAATTGTGAATATTGGCACTATAGAATTTCCCAAGCAGCTACGAATTGGAATGCTGATGAAGGCCGATACGGAGCAAAATTAGATCAAGCTTCTTCATGATTTTGAGGACGTATTCGCATGGAAAAAGGAGGACATGCCAGGGATAGACCCCAGTATTGTATAACATGAATTGCGAATACGACCCGATGCAACACCATTTCGGCAGCGGATACACAAGGTCGCTCCACGAATATCACGATCCTGTGGAAAAAGAATTAACAAAGCTCTTAAATGCAGGATTCATTCGTGAGGTACGATACCCAACATGGATTTCCAACATGGTGATCGTTCCAAAGAAGAATGGTGGAGTAAGAATTTGTATAGACTTCACCAATTTAAAAAAGGCATGCCCAAAGGATAGTTATCCACTTCCCAATATTGATCAGCTAGTGGACGACGTGCAAGGCCATGAGGCATTGTCCTTTATGGACGGTCAATCGGGATACAACCAGATTGCACTTACGGAGAAGGATCAAGAACATACTGTTCTTCACCCCACGGGGGTTGTATTGTTATACCAGGATGCCATTTGGATTAAGAAATGCAGGAGCAACATATCAACGCTTGGTTGACGCTATATTTAAACCTTGGATTGGGCGAATTTTAGAAGTCTATGTTGACGACATGCTTGGTAAAAAGTAAATTATTTGCAGATCATCTACAAGATCTCGCTGAAATATTTGGTGCATTGCGGAAATTTAAAATGAAAGTCAATCCAGAAAATGCATTTTAGGTGTGACATCGGGACGTTTCTTGGGATATTTGGTTATAAAGAATGGAATTCAAATTGATCCCGCAAAAATTAAAGCAATAACGAACATGCCATCCCCAAATAGCATTAAAATTTTACAGAAACTGAATGGATGTTTGGATGCTCTCAGTAGGTTCATTGCCAGATCTTCAGAAAGATGCAAACCATTTTTTGATATACTCAAAAAGAAAAATAAATTTGACTGGAATGAAAAATGTGATCAAGCTTTCCAAAACATAAAGATGCATCTTGCCACATTGCCAGCGTTGCAGAAGCCATAACCTGAAGAAATATTGACTTTGTACATTTTGGCAACGGAGGATGCAATAAGTGCAGTGTTGGTGCGTACGAATGAAAAAATGGAGAAACCTGTATATTACATTAGCAAGACCATGAATTCAGCAGAAAGAAATTACACCAAAATTGAGCAACTCATTTTGTCATTGGTTTTTGCTACCCAAAAATTACGTACCTACTTTCTCACACATTACGTGCGTGTCCCGAGCAAAGCACCATTAGAATCAGTATTGAAGAAAACCGGGAAAGTTGGAAGGATCGCAAAATGGAATGCACAGATAGAGCAATTCAACACATTTTTGAGTTGCAAATTGCACAAAAATCCCAAGTTTTAGCTGATTTCCTTGCGGACTTCCCGATTGAGGAAGATTATGAAATCCAAGGTCCGATAGACGAAAAAAAAAAATTAATTCAATCACAGTTTTTATCATTAAAATTTTCATCACTTTAATTATTCACTTTTTATTGTACATTTGTATTAAAGGATTGCCAGGATGTGAGGAAGAGGATCCACAGGATATTTTGAGCTCTGCAAATTCACAAAGGTGGAAAGTCTTTGTTGATGGATCCAGAAATAAGGAAGGTGCGGGAATTGGCATTGTAATTACTTCACCCATGGGTGAACGGATGATACATTAATTTTGACTTGAGTTTGATGAGCATACAAATAATATAGTAGAATATGAAGTTGTGGTTCATGCTCTCAAGCTCATCATTGAATTAGGAATCAGCAATGTCCGGCTCACAAGCGATTCACAGTTGATAATTCGACAGGATTAATTAAGATATCAAACACTCGACGAAGATTTAACAGAGTACAAAAATCTTGTACAAACTCTAGAAAATCATATTCCAAGTATAGTTTTTCGCCATCTGTCCCGAGACAAGAATCGACATGCTGACGCACTAGCATTGATTTCATCAATGATAAGAGATCCCAATGTTACATCCATCAAAGTCGGACGAATATATGAACCATCCATAAAGTTAAAGACAGCTGATAACATAGAAGAAGGTGTAATCGAAGACATTGATGATCCAGCAATACAAAACACCGCACCTATGCCTCAACAAGCAGATGATGAATTAAATGAACAATATTGGAGGATCCCAATTCATCAATATTTACAAGATAGAATATTACCCACCAATTCTAAAGAAGCAAGGAAAATTCAACTGAAATCTGACAACTACCAGTTGCGGGATGGAATCCTATACCGCAAGTCCTTTTTAGGACCATTATTTCGATGCCTGTCACCTAAGGAGGGATTACGCATACTCAAAGAAATACATTATGGAGATGCAGGAAATCACAGTGGAAGACGCTCACTCGCATTGAAAGCCAAAATACAATATTATTATTGGATATCCATGCTCAAGGATTCGGAAAACATGGTACGAAGGTGCGAAGACTGCCAACGTTTCGCAAAAAGAATCAAAGCACCTGGTACCAAACTTAATCCTGTACTCAGTCCATGGCCGTTTGCGAAATGGGGGGTGGATATTGTAGGTCCGTTAGTTGAGGGAACCAAGAAGAGGAAATACTTAATTGTGGCTACTGATTATTTTACTAAGTGGGTAGAATCCAAAGCATTAGCTCGAATCAGGGATTCGCATATGTTCACATTTTTATTTGAAAATATCATCTGTCGATTTGGGATTCCGGCAGCCATAGTTTCTGATTACGGAAAACACTTTCAAGGAAAAAATATTGATATGCTGTTTCAAGCTTTCAACATTCAGAAATATAAATCCACACCGTTTTATCCCCAGAGTAACGGACAGGCCGAAGCCACAAATAAAACGACTGCAACAAATTTAAAGAAAACGTTAGATGGGCACTACAAACAATAGTGTGAACAACTTCATAACACACTATGGGCATACCGCACCACAAGAAAAGAATCCACTGGAGAATCATTGTTCCTACTCACTTATGGAACGGAAGCAGTTATACCAACAGAAGTCATTTTGCCTACAACTAGAACAGAAGCATGGGAGAAAAATATAAATTCAGATTTAATGTTACAAAAATTAGATGACTTGGAATTTCCGTAAGTGCAAGATTCTTATAAAGAAGGGATACCTAATGATATAATCAATGGTTTTCATTTTCAGGGTACGTTTGGGACTAACCTTGTAGCTTACTCCTGGCCCGGGTATGACTCGTATGTGTTGGGTTCCCGAATTACATGTTTTGAGGTATAAATACTTCGATCCAATGTACTCATGAAACAATTTAATAAACCGAATGATTTCATACAAATATGTTATTTTTTATGCAGGAATGGCATTGTTCAAAAGGCTATCAAAGGTAGATTCCAACTCAAAGTTACCAGTTAAAGTACCAAATTACAAGTTACAATATACGAATCAATCTAGCGGAATACAAGCTACACAGAAAAAGAAAATCAGATATCATCAAGCATCGGGAATGTTGCCTCTGGATGGCTGCGGAGGAACCTTCGGAACAGGAGCCCGACTATTGAGTATAGTGATGTCATCTTGTGTACGATCCAAGGCAGTGTTGAATGACATTGCAATTTTTTCTTTTGCATCTTGTCTCGCCCACGTTGTATAAGCACATCCATATTCAATATCTAATTGAAGTTCTCGAATTTTTCGCTGACAATATTTTACTTTCTCATCCAAGCGGAATCTCTGATCTTTTTCAGTACTCAATTCTCTTGATAGATTGTCATTTTTTGTTTTTTCATCCATAAGCATGTTTTCGCATGTTGTAACTTTGCTAGCCAATACACTAATTCGGGATTGAGCATCTCTAGCTCTGGTTGCGTAAAGAGTTATTTCACCTTGCAATGCTTGCACTTTAGAAGAATGTTCTTCCATTTGTTTATTCAGCTTTTCAATGCTCCCATTTGTAATAGCAACATCTGTTTCCGCTTTCAAAGCCCGAGCAGTTGCTTCATTAAGTTTCTTTTCAATGCCTAACGAACAAAGCCAGTATTAAATACTATAAGAAATTTTGTATACAAAAACATATAACCCAAGAATATACCTCCAGCGAGGGATTTAAACTTTGCCTCCTTAAGAACCAAAGTTTCCAGAGCTTGCTGATATTTTGATTCAGCTCTAGTGCGTCTCCAGGTGGCCAGGTCAAGACTATCGGACAATCTTTTTAACTCTGATCTAAAAACCCTCATTTCCCAATTAATCTCTTTCGCATGATCATTCAACTGAGTCATCCTACGCTTCATCCTAAATACAAGTTCGGAATCCCCCGTTGGTCCCAAAGCATGTGTGTAAAAAAAATATATATATACATATAAAAAAAAATGAGTGAGAAAATGTACCTTGATTCAGAAGATTTTGATTCTTTAGTTGTTGTTGGAGATCATCATTTTGTTATTGGAGCTTTTCATTTTGTTGCTGCAGATTGGCATTTTTCCGCTGCACTTTCTCAGCTTCATTCTTATATACGAACTCCATCATAATAGCCCGAGCTTTGTAAAACTTGAATGCAGTAAACAAGCAATCGGAACTATGCTTAACAGTGAAATTAAATTCATGAGTATGGGAAGAAAAGATGAAACAAATCAAAAGTTCTAATGAATAGCAATACCTGAGCTAGAGTTTGTTGTGGATATGAATACAGAGGACCCTTTGCAAAAGCTAGAGCTTGATCCAAGAAGGAGGAGGGTTCAGCGGGAATGTCTGTTCAGTGAACTCGCTATCATACCAAGCTTCCCTTGTATCCTCCAGAGGGATAGTTCCCAGTGAACTCTGCAGCCTAGACATGGAACCACTATCGGATTTCCACATCTCTGGACAAGCTGCAGTAGTCAGTAGCCCCTTTGTTAATAACCACTTGCAGGTTTCATTCTCATCGCCTAAAAGATTTAATCCTTCTATCACCCTCCTGCCTTGTAAGTCTGTAGGCTTTGCATTGGGCACATCAGCATTGGGGCGAGGAAGAACCGTTGATAATATCCCGGAAGGTGCACTTGCTTCGCAGATGGCTGCGGGAATATCCTCTTCGGGATAAGAGGTTGGGATTTCTGTGGTTGAAGTGTTAGGGGCGACATTCTCAATATTTTCATCATAAGCATCTCCTCCTTCAACATCTCCTTCCACAATTGGTTGATAATCAGTTGTCATGATACCCTCTTCAGGAGAGACCACTTCAACCTCAAAATTAAAGGGAAGTGGAGACAGGGACTGATAAAAATTTATTGGTGTAGCCTTAATGGGAGCAGCTTCGGAGCCAGCAACGGGTTCTGCCAATATGATCTCACTTGCAGTAGCAGCGGGATGGCCCATAATAGTATCGGACACTCCCGATGCAACTTGACCAGAAGCTTCAGCGGACCATCCCGCAACAACATTGGGTTGTCCCGATATTGTCTGGTCCGCACCCTCAGCATAAGATCTTGAAATTGAGGTTCCCTCACCCCCAATGTTGCTGCGTCGGATGAGGGAATCTCTAATCTCACCTTCTTCTCTATCAGAGGGAGTGAGAGAAGCATTTCTTGGCCTTTTCGTTTTTTCTTCTTCTCTGGGGAAGCTACCATCTTACGCTTCCCTTTACCCTCATCTATTTCTACTTTATCAGTTTTTTGCCTGCCCTCATTAATCTGCACGCCGGGCATTGGGCGTGCTGGTGGCACTTCAATCTGGGGATCAGTAGATGGATCAACCTGTAGCACAAAGTTCAAACTCAGTGAGGGAAACAACAACAACAAAAAAAAGGAGCCGTGCGAACCTCTTAATCAAATTTATAATCACTGAAATTTAATTTCCAGGGACAGTAATTTGGGAAACGCCCACGAACGTCTTGAACTTCATCCTTGGAAATATGACCAAATACCCAAGGACCTTCGATCACTAGTGGAGTCCGGTACCACCTGTAGTCATGATCCAATCGGATTCTTTTTTCTTGTTCCAATCGGACTCTTTCTCCACTTCCCGAAACATACTTGAGCTTCGGATCGTCAATTTTGCGTAACAAGGGGAATCCCGAACTGCACTTGCGAAGAGGATTAACACTCCACTTCAAAAAATTCCTTATGGAAACACTATCCGCATAGGTAGTGTGACAATTTTTAACTGTATAATGTTGTTGCTCTGTGGTGTCTGGAGTATAACAGGTAAGGTTAGTTCTTCCTTCGCTCCGGAGGCTGCATTCATCAAGTAACCGCCACCAATTTTCGTTATACTGGATAACGGACCGAGCTAAACCGTGAGGAGAATTGCAGCGGGATGCAAGAACCTCGAACTGATAGAGATTATCCCGATGATATAGGGGAAGACAAAGCCCAGCCTCCAACGCACCAGCAGAGATCAGTAAACTACTGGTTGAATACTTAAAGCTTTCGGCTGCTCCCAGAGTCATTACATCTTTATCTCCACCATAAAGAGAAACTCTGGATCCCTCGAGATGATGTTTTGCTTTGAACTCTTTAATATTCATTGATTTATAGCTACAAATGGCATGCTCACGCTTACTCCTGGGGAAAACATTAGCGGCCACAGAAGGGCCAGATGCAGTATCACGAGTACGCCGAGTTGCGGCATATCTAGTTGCATTACTCCGAGAAGATATCCTTACTTCTGGCTGATCATCGTGTTGAGAATCAATCTCAGGAGCAATATTTTGAGTCCTCGAAGACATAGTGAAAAGGTATCTTTTATCTGTGAAAAAGACAGGGAAGAGGCAATGCATGAAGGAATCAAAAAATTCAAGTTCATAAAAAAAACAATTAGGGAAGAAAAATCATAAATAATCACCATTGCAATCATCTCTGTTTTCATAGAGTCAATATTCATCATGGTTAAACACCAAAACAAAATAGCTTTCCTTTAGCAATTACATTATTTTTTGTGAGATTTTTTTGAGTTCCCAGACGAATTCCAGAATTGCACTACGAAATTGTAAATCACATATTTTTTTGACCGTTTGATATCTGTTTACAATACCCTAGTTGATCTCTCCATTTCAGATCATTTTTTATGTTAATTAGATTCATGGTAGAATTAAAGTTGAACTGGTTAAGACTATTCTTGTTCATGATGTTATCATTTCTTATGTTCTTGTTGTGTTAATTTTCGCTCACTTGGTTGTTGACTTCTTTATCTTCTTCTGTATTTTGTTACTGAAGATGTTTTTGTGACGTTAAGGCAATGAATGATGTGAAGCTCATAAACACAAAAAGAATATTGGAGAACAACAAAACCCTCACGTAATCTAGGATACTAGTTAGTGAGATGCCAGGAGGAACCATACCTATGCATGTTGTTGTTCAACACCCAATGACAGAAAAGAAAAATGGTAATTTCATAGAACTATATATTAGGAAATAAAAGTCAAGATAACACATGTCAAACGATTAGGCAAAGAAGCAGAGATTTATAAAAGAGCGAGAAACACACAATCAAAACCTTATAAAAGTTTGAGTGAATGACAGATGTAAAAGACTGAAATATCATTGCATGATCAATACGTACGATCGGGAAAGTGTTAGTACTCTGGTCGAAACAGAAAGCATTAAATGCAAATGGAACGGGAAAAACAGGAGCAATAAATGTGCATAGAGCGGAAAAGTGAAAGCATGAATTGCTTAAATTACTTTAACTGCATAACTGACACTGAGGATCGGGAAGAAGATGACTCATAAAGTAAGAAGAGCACGTGTCAATAGTACAAAGTAACAGGCCAAAAAGGAGAAAGCGTGACAGTGCATAAGAAAGAAGCTGCATGTCAACCGCACGATCATCCTGATCCAAAGATAATCATAAAACATAAAGAACGAAAGGAAGTAACGGTACAAGAAGTATCAGACCAAAAGAATACAGTGGAACGATAATCAATAAATTGACAGACCAGATCGGGAAAACATGACTCATCAAACATAAAGGATAGAGAAGGAAAAAGAGAGGAACCCATTGAACAAACTATAAATAGAGAAGTTCATTCAACAGAGAGGGGGTCAGAAAACTTGGAAGAGAAAAAGACGAAGGAAAGATACTAGAATTAGAGAAAAGCTATTACGTATGTATTTACAGAGTGATGTAGTATGAAATTATTGATGTATGAAT
>JAJJMC010013372.1:242-35260 GCA_023531435.1 Papaver californicum
TGATTCCTGATTCCTGGTATTTTTAAAATTATTCAAAAATCATCTTTAGGTTATTTAGTCTTTTTCTTACTCCTGAAATTTTCTAGAGTTAATTAGAATCATTATTTTCTAAAATCATTACCTTCACAAGTTCGAGAATTTAACCTCTTTTTACCACTATATAAAATTACATCATTCTCCAACAGCAACAATTTTTTTTTAAAAACCAACTTTAGTCAGTGACATTTGATTGTATTGTATGGCATGAAAGCAGCTGCTTTGGTTTTTTACCTGTTCTGTCTTGCTTGTTAGGGTCATCTAATACTTGTTTTTTTTTTTTTTTTTTCAGAATGTCTCAAAGAGAATCCAATCAAGTTGGAACCCCAAGCTGCAGCCAACCAAATTGTTCACAACAAGAACTAGGAGAACAAAGTGTAGGATGTTCAACAACTGCTTCAACACCTTCTATTAAGAGACCAGCAGTTGAAGCAGAAGAAGATGATCCAATTATTGTTGCTGCAATGAAAAAATTACGAACAACAAGGTCACTGGTATGGGATGAATTTACTAGGAACGTTAGTAAAAGGCTTGTAAAAGGGAAGGTGGATGAGTATGAGGCTGTCATTGAAGGTAAATGTCATCATTGTGGAAAGGTAATTGAAGCATGTAGTGAAAAAGGAACTAGCCGCTTGTCTGCTCATCTAAAAATCTGCCCCAAGAAAGAAGAAAACAAGCCAGGACAGATGAAGATTTCTACAGCAATGAAAAAAGCAGGTAACCAAGCAACTAAAATAGTTAATTGGAAGTATGATCCAAATGTTACTAGGTTATGCATTGTTAAAATGATTGCTAAGCATGATTACCCTCTTAACATGGTTGAGCATTTCTACTTTAGAGAGTTTTGTAAGTCTTTGAATCCTGCTGCTAAAATACCATCTAGGAATACAACTAGATCAGATCTAATGAGGTTTTATGTTGAAATGAAAGCTGAATTGCGACTACAATTGGATAATTTGACTTCCAAATGTAGTCTTACAACTGATATGTGGACTGCCAAACATATTAAAGATGGTTATTGCTGTGTGACATGCCATTTTATAGATGATAAGTGGAATTTGCAGAAGAAAACCTTAGCTTACATTGTAGTCCCATCACCACATACCGAAGATGCTCTCTCAGATTTTATCAAAACTTGCACTTTGGAATGGAACATAGATAGGAAATTTTTTGCTTTAACTGCTGATAATGCTAATGCGAATGGCGTTATGATGAGAAATCTGATTAGTTGGCTAGATGGTAAGAATTGTATATTGCTTGAAGGAAAAATGTTTCACATGAGGTGTAGCAACCACATACTACATTTGATTGTATTGTATGGCATGAAAGTAGCTGCAGAGTTTATAGAGGGTATTAGAGGGTGTGTTAAATATGTTAAGTCTTCACAAGCTAGGAAAGAGAAGTTTGAAACAGCATTGGCACAATGTAGATTGTCTGGAAAGTCAGTTAGTTTAGATGTGGACACAAGGTGGAACTCCACTTTTCTAATGCTTAAGAATGCAATTGCAATTCAAGAAGGTTTTGAAAGACTAAATGAGTTTGATCTTGATTTCAATCTTCTTCCATCTAGACAACAGTGGGAACAAGGAAAAGTAATTTGTAAATGTTTAGAGGTTTTTAATGATATTTCAAATAAGTTTGCAGGGATTAAGTATCCAACTGCAAACTTGTATTATAATGGGGTGTATGAAGTTAACAAATGCATCAAAAGTTGGGAAGATATTTCTTTTGTCTATATCAAAGAAATGGGGTTAAAAATGAGAGAAAAGTTTAATGCATATTGGAGTGACTGCAATTTGGTTATGAGCATTGGAGTGGTTTTAGATCCAAGGTACAAGGCAAAATGGGTAAAGTACACATATAAGAAATTGTATGGAATTGATAACTATGGAGATGAGTATGAGAAATTCAAAACAGACTTGAGCCAACTTTTCAATGCATATGAATCTGAAAGCAGCACTGCAGCTCGATTTCTTTGGCAACTCTGTCTCTACCATGGATGTAAGCAGCTTAGGTACAAGTACAACTAACCCAGATTATGCTGAGTTTATGATGGAAAATGATGAAGATGGTGTTCAGAAGTCTGAGTTGGAGAAGTACTTAGAAGAACCAATTCTTCCATCTCTGTCACCCCAAGATGAGTTTAACTTTGATATATTGAGTTGGTGGAAGCTAAATGCCCCTAAGTACCCAACTCTCGCAAAGATCGCAAGAGATGTTTTGGCTGTTCCAGTGACTAGTGTGGCATCAGAATCCATGTTTAGTGATGGTGGTAGGGTTCTTACAACACATAGAACTTCATTAGATCCAGAATTAGTCCAAGCATTGCTTTGTCTAAGTGATTGGTTGCCAGACTTCTTTGATCCAGGTTAAAAAATTTCCTTTGCTTTATCCTCAATTTTTCATAGTTTCAATTGCTTCTTCTGATTTCTGATTGATTTTGAATATTTGTGTACTAATGCAAATATGGAAATTGAAGACTGAAGTTGATGCAACAACATGCAAGCAGCCAAGCAAGAGTACTAGCAGTCTGCCATTGCCTTTATTTCTTTTGCTGCATGTTATTTGTTTGCGACTTTTTATGGGTTGTCTTTGTATTTTCTTTTCATGTGTGAGACTGAGAGACTGAACTGAACTCTGTTTTAGAACATTTTGAATGTGTATGAAGTCAGAAGAAGTCATTTTAACTTTGTTTGTTTTTTTTTAACCCAGAATTCGGATTTTATCGGAAAAATCCGAATTTCCGATAAGTTAACCTTAACCTTATCGGATTGGTTTTTTTAGAATCCGTCGGATTTTATCGGATTTCGGAATTCCGATAACCCTTAACCTTAACCTTATCGGATTTGTTAAAATCCGACGGATTTTTGTCCGTTGACAGCCCTAGTCCGGTTATTATGGTAAAAGTAAAAGAAAAGAAGTACACACGTGGGATAGAAGGGTCTTCTATTTTTGGTTTGCACGGTGGCAAGAAAAAAGACCTGGGGAGAGACTATAAATAAGAAAGAGAAAGAAGAAAGACGGGGGGTCGGTACAGGTTTCTGGGAGAGTTCTGTTTACTTCTTGAGCTGCTTAAGAGAGGACCAAACGGAGAGGGAGAAAGAGAAGACGTTTGCGTCATAGAGGACAGCTATATAAAGAACAAAGACGAAATTCTTACAGGGTATTTGGTTTAATCCTCTTTACTCTTCTTTGTAATTATTTTTATGGGTTTTAAGAAATCTAACCCCATGTTTTACTAATTAATCTGTAACTAGGGTTTAGTGTTGAAACCACTTAAAGTTTAGATCAATTGAATCGATTTATTTGATACAGACCATTATGATTTGAATAGATTAATTCCATGATTTTTTTTATTGATTTAAATCTAAATTAGTTGTCGTTTCACCAGTTCTGTACAATACAGTAACCTATGCGCATAATCAATAAGATAACAAATATGTTTGTCTACTTTTTAGATATTTCATGCTTTGGTTAAATCCTTAGATGAGGTATGCTTTGAAGAGCCAGATATTATTTATGAACCTATAATTAGCTTCGTATTATTTTCTCGCTAACGCAATTAGATGGTGTATGCTTCAGACTAGGGCTTTTGATGCGCCATGCTTAGGGCGTCCCAGTGATATTTGCGATTCTAATACATATAATAGGTGATGTTGATAGAACGAACAATAAATGAATATTCATGAGTTATATTTCACTTCAGTAATTAAATAGAAATAGTGGTGGATACTGAAAACATGGTTACCAACTTCTCCATTTTAGTTAGTTTATTAGTTTAGTTTGTTTCATTATTTTATTCACAATTATAAAAATCCTAAAAATATTATTCTTGATTAGTTGATTAGAGATATTGATTGTAGTATTTTCCCGCTCCCTGTGGGTTCGACCCGTACTTGCCGTTGTCTACTAGTTAGACGCCGTGCGATTGCGGTTATTTATTTAGGGTAATCTGAAATCCCATCATACACCATAGGGAGGGACAGAGAATGTAATTCTCTTGATAGTGCATACCTTTAATCACCATAAATTAGTTATCTCATTGAACCTTCGTCTTGGGATCTCCAGTCAGTAAGGTTGATTATCCTTCATGGCAATTTTATTCTATGAGCTTAAGTCTCATCCCCCTAGAGGCAACACTAACTATCTCTTTAGACAACCCTTTCGTCAAAGGATCTGCGATATTCTCCTTAGACCTCACATGGTCAACGGTAATAACGCTAGTAGAGATAAGTTGTTTCAAAGAATTGTGTCTTCCACGAATATGTATATACTTCCCGTTATAAACACTGTTCTTAGATCTAGCTATCGCAGACATACTGTCACAGTGTATAGATATAGCTGGCACAGGCCTATGCCAAAGAGGAACGTCTTCTAAAAAGCATCTTAGCCATTCGGCTTCCTCTCATGTTGTATCTAACGCAATAAACTCCGATTCCATAGTGGAACAAGCTATACATGTCTGTTTGGAAGATTCCCAAGAAACAGACGCTCCTGCTAGAGTGAATACATACCCACTCGTAGATTTAGACTCCTTTGAGTCTGCTACCCAGTTTGCATCGCAAAATCCTTCAAGGACGGCAGGTATCCTTCATAACTCAAACAGAAGGACATTGTGTACTTTAAGTACCTCAACACTCTAATAAGTGCATCCCAATGCATCTTCCCTGGATAACAAGTATATTGCTTAACCTACTCACTGCATAAGCAATGTCTGGTCTCGTACAGTTCATCAAATACATCATACTTCCTATGACTCTTGAGTATTCAAGTTGGTTAACTCCCTCACCCTTATTCTACTTGAGATTACAAGAGGAATCATACGGAATACAAGCAGGTTTACAGTTAAACCGATTATATTTCTTAAGTATAGTTTCAATATAATGAGATTGAATCAAACTATAGCCATTAAAATTCCTTTTAATCTTCATCCCTAAGATTACATCAGCCGGGCCTAAGTCTTTCATGTCAAAGTTCTCATTCAACAATTTCTTAGTGGAATTAATAACATCCATGTTTGTACCTAGTATAAACATATCATCAACATACAAGCATACAATTACACATGCATCCTTAACAAGTTTAGTGTAAACACACTTGTCAGATTCATTAATCCTAAAACCACTAGAAATCATCACATGATCAAATTTTTCATGCCATTGTTTAGGTGCTTGTTTCAAACCATACAAAGATTTAATCAGTTTACACACTTTCTTTTCACAACCTTTCACTACAAAACCCTCGGGTAGTTCCATGTAAATTTCCTCATCTAATTCACCATTTAAAAATGCTGTCTTTACATCCATTTGATGTATCTCTAGGTTATGGACAGAGGCTATAGCAATTAACATCCTAATGGAAGTAATTCTAGTCACAAGTGAATAAGTATAAAAGAAATCTATACCTTCTTTCTGTTTGTAGCCTTTAGCTACCAACCTAGCCTTGTATTTATCAACAGTTCCATGTATATTACATTTTCTCTTGAAGATCCATTTACAACCTATGGCCTTACACCCTGGAGGTAAATCTACAATCTCCCAAGTACCGTTTTGTTGGATGGAATCCATTTCACTAATGGAGGCTTCTTTCCACCATGGAGATTCAGAATAAGTCATGGCTTCTTTATAAGTCTGTGGCTCAGACTCGGCTAGGTATGTAATGCAACCAGGATAAGTTTTCTCAATTCTAACCCTTTTACCTCTTCTAGGTTCAAATTTTGGTGCATTTACCTCTAAAGGTAATGACTGACTGGTTGAAGGCATATCTAGAGGTTCATCTAAACATCTCTTTCGAGAACCAAGTTTCAAGGGAAAAACATTCTCAAAGAACTCTGCATCCCTAGACTCCATAATAGTATGCAACCCAATGTCAGAAATTTCAGAATTCACAACCATAATAAACCTATAAGCAGTAGTATGCTCAGGATACCCTATGAAGACACAATCAACATTTTTGGGACCTATCTTAGTTCTCTTAGGAAGAGGTCTGGCGACCTTTTCCAAACACCCCCACACTTTGAAGTAAGCATAAGATGGTTGTCTACCTTTCCATAAATCATATGGAGTTTTATCTGATCCTTTAAAGGGTACTCTATTCAGGATATAAAAAGCTGAGAGGATGGCCTCCCCCCACAAGTTTGCAGGTAATCCTGAACTAATCAACATGGCATTCATCATATCCTTAAGGGTACGGTTCTTACGTTCAGCTACACTATTGGATTGAGGTGAATAAGGGGATGTTGTCTCATGTATTATGCCATGTTCTTCGTAGAAATCTCCTACATGAATTTCATACTCGCCAACACGGTCAGACCTAACAGTTTTAGTAGTAACATTCAATTGGTTTTCAACTTCGAGTTTATATATCTTAAAGGCTTCTAAGGCATCGTCCTTCCTTTAAGCAAATAAACATGACAGTACCTTGTACAATCATCTATAAAAGTGACAAACCACTTCTTACCACCTCTAGTTTGAACTGACTTCATATCGACTAGGTCAGAATGGATTAATTCTAAGGGTTTAGAATTTCTCTGGACATTCTTACAAAATGATTTCTTAGCATGTTTAGATACTACGCAAATCTCACACTTATGATCATTTACAATAGTGAATTTAGGTATGCAGCCTACGCTAGCCAATTTATGCATTGATTTATAGTTTAAATGACCAAGTCTACCATGCCAAACATTCAATGACACACACATATAAGCAGAAGAATCATTCATATTTATTTCATCATATTTTACATTAAGCTTATATAGACCCTCAGTCTTATAACCCTTACCCACAAACTCTTTGCCCTTAGTTACTACAACTTTTCCAGACTCAATTACAACTTTAAAACCCTTATCATCTAAAACAGAACAAGAAACAAGATTCTTACAGATATATGGAACATGAAGAACTTCATTCAATGTGAGTGTGTTGCCAGATGTAAGTTTCAGCCCGACCTTTCCCTTTCCTGCAACCTCTGCTGCAAATGAGCTACCCATATAGAGTTTCTCGCCTTCCCCTACCTTATGATAGGAGGTGAAAAAGTCTCGGCTTCCACATACATGCTTGGTAGCTCCAGAGTCTACCCACCAGTCCGTCACATTTGTCACCGGATTACTTCATACACCATAGCAGAAAACTCGTTCTTATTCTCAGCAACCAAGTTAGCATTATTCTTCTTATTAAGGTCCTTACATTGTGTACAGTGAATTGCCATATGACTACGATTTCCACAGACATAGCAAGCACCCTTAATATTAGTAATGCCAGATTCAGGTTTACGAAACGTACCTTTGTTGTGAGGACCATGCTTAGGTTGCGTTTGTTGTTATCACCTTTTCCAGATTTGTGTTCAGTCATATGAGCCTTATTTGTCATATCTCTTGCAGACGAAACATTATTGTCTTTGGTGCATAACATTTCTTCAACTTGAATATTCCTTCCCAATTCAACCATGTTGACTTCACCCGTTTCATGTATTTATAGAAAGGCTATAAGATCAGTTCTCTTACGGAATGCGAGATGGAAATCCAGGCTACATATTTCTGGTAAGGGACAAAAATAAACTTGTAAATTCGATATTTCTGACAAGGAACAGAAATAAATTTATGATTTTCGCCTTTATCAAAATTCTACCGTCTACAACGGGTTCTAACAATTTTTTAATTGGTTTACCTTACGATATGATAACAATTGAGTCTTTATTAATTTTAGATTAATTAAAATTTCTAAGTACCAAACTTTGTTGAAAGAGAAAACCAATTTTTAAGGGACATATCTAATAATTTGGGATGTAACCTCTAAAGGATGCACATTCATTTGGGATGAGCCCTTTGCTATCAGGTTGGTATATTATCCTTTTATTTGGAATGTGTACTTTAAAAGGTGTTGTTGAAAATCTTCGCTACCGATAGGGTAATAATACGACTCTAGTATTAATTCTGTCATTTCGTCAAAACTTTATATATTTATTACCATCATTGTAATACTTAATTACCGAAAATGAAAATAGAGAGAAGAATAATAGAAAGAGGAGAACAATCTATAATTCTTTAACAAACTTACTTGGATGTATTGAGGCAAGTGAAATCTTTACTTAAGACATTTAATACCTTGTATTTAGTGTTGTTTATAAAAATGACATATATCTCCAGCATTCAACAATACCTTTGATGATCTTCTCAGCACTTCGATTATCACCAAAAACGAACGCAAGTTGATGTAGCACAAACTCTTTGATTGTTGGATAAATGGACCGGGTTAGGGTTAGTAATATAAACCCGTCAAAAAACAAGTCGGATTAAGATCAACCCGCGATTTGTCCACCAACCCGCCATTTTTATTAAGATTGTTGAGTTTATAATTTTAGGATAAATTTTCAAATGATTTCCCTTAAATATTTACAATATTTCATCAAATTTACTCTTCAAAGCATTAGTATGGTTAATACTATGAAATTTACATTCAAATCTACAATTTTATTAAAAACTAGATAAATCTAAATAACGAATTTCGTTTTTCTTTAACATAATAACAAATACAATCCATGATCAAATCCTCAATCATTTAGATTCACATATTATCAATCAAACTCATATCAATAAAACAAAAAATACAAATCTAAAATATTAATTAGTTCTTGATTCATTCTCACCACTGCAATACACATAAGTATAGTAAAACAGGATTGTGACAAGTGAATATCGACTGAATAAAAAAAAAGGAGGCATCGACTTCAACAACATATGCTAGTAGAGATCAGAAGAGATATCAGTAGAGATATATTCAAGTTTAAGATGAGTGAACGAAGAATAAAGAGAAACAAAGAGGGGGTAGTATTGTTTAGTGTTTATTACAGTAAAGCTTAAGTTATTCATACAATGGATCGTCGTATAATAAACTATATAGCATTTGCCAAACACCAGTATACAACTCGGTGATTCTGCAGTTGTATCATGAGCAGTATGTGGTAGGTTCGATCTCGTGGAGGAAAACGGGCTGGTTCGGGTTAGAGTAAATTAACCTGAGATCCGTCCAACATGCCACGTATTGATCCTAACCTGACCCGACGACAGCTCTACGTATCACCGTTAAGGATTCTCATTTTCCTATAAGTTATACCTTTTAACCCTAGTTTTTTTTTCTTTTATAACTTTTAGATCCGTAGAAAACTTTCTTTTTTCCTTTCCTTTCGAAGTGGTTGTGGAGATCAGTTTTTAG
This sequence comes from Papaver californicum, assembly GCA_023531435.1. Lineage (NCBI taxonomy): Eukaryota > Viridiplantae > Streptophyta > Magnoliopsida > Ranunculales > Papaveraceae > Papaver > Papaver californicum. The sequence goes on from JAJJMC010013372.1 coordinate 9,491, forward strand.
AAGTTAAATTCCATGAAGATAAAATTTAGAAGAAAAAAAAATTAGTGAAGTAGAAAAAAATATGAATTAATAATAATTTGGTCGTCTTTCCTTAACTTTTCTCAGATTTTCAACGATGTACTTATAATTAATATACTAAAATAATAAACAAAATAAATAACTAAGATTAGATATAGACCAACCAGGATAGAAAAAAATGTGCACCTCTGATTTAATGGTGCACATTTTAAATCTTAAAGTCTTTAACTCTGCCAGGTTGGTAAAAATGAGTTGTCGTCTCCTAAAAGAGCCAAAAGTTATATGGGCACAAATCATGGAACATAAATATTTCTTGGGAGATAACATCCTGGCTCACATCTTCAACCTTCAGAATACAGACTCATGGGCTTGGAAAAATATTGTTAGAGAAGTAGGCAACATAAGAGATAACTCCTATTGGAAGGTAGGGAATGGTAAACAATCAAAGGTATTGGAGGATAACGGGTGCCCTAGAGGCTTAATTCTTAAGATAGGCTAAGGATAGTTGAGGAAAGAAGAACTAGTCTGATGGATTGTAATAGTCCCATATGGACCTGTGATACAAACAAACTAAGGCTTTAGTTTGAAGAGACAACAATGCATAACATATAGGAGATCAAGATTCATAGAGATAAGGATGACCAGTTAACATGGAAGATGGAGGGTAATGGGAACTTCTCTACCAAATCATTATACAACAAGCTCATAAGAAGAAACCAACCAGTAAATAGAGAGCAGACACAACTCTGGAAGAGGATCTAGAGCATGAACATTCAAGCAAGGGTTGAAACCTTTCTATGGAAATGCACCATCCAATACTTCCTGTGAATGAAAGAGTGGCAAGAATCCTCCCACATGTGAACAAAAATTGCTCCAACTATGGAAAGTAGGAAGAAACTCTAACTCATACATTTTTGCTTTGTGATTTTGTTGTTTCAGTTTTAAAGTTTTTAGGAGTGAACACCCTAATGGTTAGAAACAACCAATTAAATTTCCATGATTGGTTATTAAATTGGTTTCATAGGCAAGACATAAAGGAACATCTGGCACATGATTGGCCTGGGGTAATTGCAACCTTCTTATGGAGAATATGGAAATCAAGATGTGACTGGGTTTTTAAAAAGAAAAAACTTTCAGACACAAATATTGTACAGGAAATTATTACAATGATTACCCATAATAGAAGTATGACATGTGGTGGAAGGAAGGAATGAAGGAATACAATCATTAGTTCACAAGACCTTATTATAATAACTATCTTTCAAGTAAAAATAAATATAGCAATTGCATCTTGTGATTATAATTCTTCAGCAGTAATAACTTCTAGTGCTTGTGATCATGCAGGAAGTTTTCTTGGAGGAAGAACCTATCAAGCAGTAGTTACAAAAGAAAGCAACATAGAGCATCAGCCAACTTCCGTTACAATCCAATGTTCCAATCATAAGAATTTTCCAAACATACTCTATGAGGGTGATAATATGAAAGTGATGGAGCAGTCAAAGCTCAAATTTTGGATCTGGATGACGGATTACAAAAAGTGCATGTAAATAGTTATCTAAATTCAGAGAACATTATGTTAGGTGTAAAAACCTTAAGTCTAATTCCAACCTCTGCAAACTTTAAAGCATGTAAGCTAGCAGAATACTGCTTAAGAGGAAATATATTTAAGGAATGGGACTACAACTCTATCACTGGCCTTTTGTTGACTTTTGTCGGGCAGGATAGAAACAATAACTTCGGTTATGTTACTTGATGAAATAGAAAACAATCTTTGGAGAATTTTTTCTATATTTTCACTTATCTTGAATACAGGGATTACAATGCCATTTATATCTGTACAACAGTTCCTAAAATACCTAAAATAGGAAGATATTAACAATATAAAATTATAGATATTGTGGAATTTAATTCCCTAAATATAGTCCTTTCCATATTAATATTTCTAACATTGCTACAGGGTAATTTCATGATTTTCTTAATTCTAACTAGCAGAAACTTAAATTCATTGCCAACTATTTACTTGCTAAGATTGGGGAAACCGCAAAAATCCCAAATGCAGCAATCTAGTATGCCCATCTCTTACCCACAACCCAGAAGACAACAATCTAACAAACAAAAATGAGTAATTTGTTTTTGAAGATGGGTCCAGCATTAGGTGAAGGACTTGATCTAATGAAATGAGATTGTTTAATCTGTTAAGCATTGTGTTTGGTCTTTGTGGGTTCTATTTTTTGTTTGCTTTTGTAAAGAGCTATAGATTTAATTAGGCACAAATGTGAAGAGAAAGGAAGAAAGTGATACTATATTGTTCTGGGACAGTAAATGTGAGGAGATATACTTTGCTTTCAGTGCTCTTAAAGGCTTTGAACTTGTTTCTGGCCTTAGACTTAAACACCTCAAAGACAAGATTAGTTAGTATTGGAAATGTTCCTTGTTTGAACGCCTGGGCAGAGAGAACAGGTTGTATGGTTGATGTTCTACGCCTTTCCTATGTAGGTATGCCAGTTGGGGCTAAGGCCACTTCAAAAACAATTTGGGATCAAGCAATTGAGCGATTCGACAAAAAATTGATCAAGGTAAATGATAATACAAATTGATCCAGGACTATATCCCTGTTTTGCCTAAACATTTCAAGATTGCATGGTAGTTACGGTAAGCTTCAACTCATGCTTCATTGTTAGAGTTGCCATCATTTTGTACTTAACCGGGTGGTTTGGAACCAAATGAAAATTGAAAAATCTACACAAGATAGCAAGTGTCATCTTCATCTGTAGATATGCCGAGTCCTTCCCTAGGCATGTTCTTGGTCCAGCCTGCAAGAACACGAATCACACATATTTAAACATTCAAGTTGCAGCTAGCTGTCAATGTAATTAACATTTCATTGCTATTAGGACTTGTATATATCATATTTATATACTCAACAATTCTTAATTAAGTACCTGAAATGCCGTGAATTTGAATGGAGATGCACTTTGAAATAACCCTTCTTTATTGAACCATCTATCAGGTTTGAATGTAGTTGCATCAGGTCCCCAATTGTACACCGTTCTCCCCATGGAATATGATACATAAGTCACCAGATCTCCTGCTCCCACTTTTATTCCATGAGGTAAAACATCGTCTTTGTGGGGACATAGAATCACTTTGCCACGTGTTCGCATCCTAAAGCACAAATACGAAAGAGATGTATTCCAGACAAGTACACAAGTTATATTCGGCCAACATAGGGATTTCCGCCTATTCCATAAGGACCAGACACGTGGAAAGCACTAATCAAGGATCAACGGCCAAATTTAAATTGGGTAGTTGGGTATTTATTGCGCGAACAGAACGGTCAGATCAACAGTCTGTTAGCTGTCGGGACAGGTGGTGAGTTGTAATTCAACGAAGAGCAGAACAACGAAGATCGTGATAGCGGAGGGAGATTAATGAGTAAGTTGGCGAAGATGGATATCAGCGAAGGAGAATTCTCCTCCAAGAAATCATGATGAAGAGACATCTCGAGAAGGATCTAGCGAAGCCAGCAGAGCTGTCTTCCACTTTTATAATTTGTCTATAAATAGGCTTGATAGCAATGTAACAGGGTTGAGCAATTTTTCAAGGCTGAGATAGTGTGTTATTCAGAGCATTCATAGTCTAAGTATGAGAGGTTGTAATTTTCATCATACCATAGTGAAATCCCTCCCGTGGACGTAGGTTTTAACATCGAACCACGTAAATCCTTTGTGTTCATCATTTACTATTATTGTGGGAACTTGGACCATAGATCTAAACTGAAACCATAGAGAATAGGTGAGGACAATCATTTGGGTGTGTTGTAGGATTTCCTGCAACTACATTTTGGCGCTAGAAATATGGAGTGCTGAATATTTAATTTTATCTAACACTTGGTTCTAACAGGAAAGTTTAGATCTAGAGTTTTTGTAAACTTTAACTAAAAAAAAAGAGTTAGATTTTAGTTGTTTTGAGAGAGAGATTCGAGATCTGAGTTTCTAAGAGCTAGTCTCTAGAAAAGCAGTAACCTTAAAGAAAAAAGGGCACATAAGCTCAAGATTTTAAAAATAAAATCATAGATCTGGTCAGTTATTTTATAAGAGTTTTAAAACTTTGGGATTTCATAAGGATATAGAACTATTTTCAAGATCATGTTTGCATAAAAGTTATAAGTCTCTTAAATATTAAGGTTTTTCACGACCTGGAGGTATTTTGAAAAAGATTTTCAGTTTTTGATAAGTCCGCGTCAAAAGATTTTTATTCTCATCAAAACAGTACTTTTAACGGTTAAATCATAGAAAATTAAATCATTTCTCGAAGATCTACCTGGGATCTGTCTAGATAATCAGAATAAATATTTAATATTCTTGAGTCCATTGTCAGATCTAGGGTTTATAAATATGGTTATTCTAATCATAATCGTTGGATCTACATTCAAAGTCATGAATCGTAGGGTCCACTAGTGAAAACTCGTTAAAAAGAGTACAACATAACCATTCTTTTTACGATGTAGTCTTTGGAAGAAAAAAGACAGCATTAAAAGTGGATAATCATCGCAGAGGAAGTGAGGAATTAGAAGCACACACATCCAATGTAGTGACAAATCTGATGACGAAGGAGAAATGACAACAGAAGAGTTGAGAGCAAAGCTTGCGAGAATAAGGGAAGCAAAGAAGAAATTATCCCAGGAGCGAGAAATACTAAAGCAACATAATTTGGAGCTTGTTGAAGAAAATCAAAAGCTGCAGGAGGAACCTCCTGAAAAGTCAGGTTTGTCAGCATCACATACCAATCGACAAAAGAAACAAACCAGAAATAGCATGGAAACCAAGAAAAGAGTCCTGAAGAACGTGACGCCATAAAAGGTCAAGGGGAGATGGAGCGACAGTTGAAAAAGTCCAAAGAGAGGGATGCAAATCAAGAAGTTTTGAAGGAACTGAAGTATATGAGCAATGATTCAAACCTACCAGAGTAATGGAAAGGGCCAACGGCTAACAAATGCCATCGTAGAGGCGAAGCGGTCTCCATTTAGCGTTGACATTTTGTACACAGCTTTGCCTCCCAAGTGCATGATGCCAACTTTAGAAAGTATCTTTGATGGGACAGGAAAAGCAATACAACATGTAAAAGCTTATCAGCGGTCGTTGTTACAGTGGGAGCATCGTGACGAAGTCATGTGTAAATATTTTCCATCTAGTCATAAAGGCGAAGTAGTGGCCTGGTTTGATACTCTTCTGGAATACTCAATCACATCCTTTCATGAGCTTGAGAAGGTATTTATCGCAGCCTATATGCACAACAATTTGCTAAATCCTGAAGTGGAAAAATTATTCAGTCTAAAGAGAAGAGTGGGAGAAAGTCTGCGAAGCCTCGTAAATAGATGGAGGGACTTATGCAGCAAAGTCATGGGTAAAGAGATGAAAACGAATCTGGTTCGGAGCTTCATCAACACATTATTCCCAACTGCTTTGTTGTACATGGCCATATTCAAATACAAGAACACGTTGACCATGAAAGAGTTACGGAAGTTTCAGGAAAAATACATTGCCTTGGAAGAAATACAGAAGGAGGCAGCTTCGTAGCCCACAAAGACAAAAAAGTGTATCTTCTAAAACCCTGTGAATGTCCAACGAACTACAAATACAATTGGCGATGTACCGCGTGTGGATTATAGAGATATCTATCGGGAAGAATAGTAACGACCACCTCAGCAAGGTAGATATTGGGCGAGCAATAATGCTGGCAGGTTCCAAGGACAACGGGAGCATCCTTCTCCCCGAGGCATACTCAATGATCAAAGATTTGGCACGCGAATACCAAATGCTCCCAGGTTCGAGGACTTAAAGCTACCAAAGTTGAGTGGAACATTGGAAGCTATCATGCGACACATTGAGGAAACTAAATCCAAATCCATTCCATATTCGCATAGTAGAGGGGTGGAGCCACCCCTCTCCACGTATAACGATCAATTCTGTGAATATCATCAGTTTCATGGCCAAACTACTGACAATTGCAGGAAAGTACAAAGGATAGTGTTACGCCTGATATAGCAGGGAAAGCTTCGGGAGTTCATAGGAGATATACCACCTCCACCACCTTTGCGAGCAGAGCCATAGGCACCATGAGTGCATAGGATCGAGATCGAACGAGGATCCAACTATATATGATGTAATTCCATCATTCACTCAGCAAGGACATAAGCAAACTTTCACAACAACATCATGAGTAGAGTGCATAAACGAGACCACAACGGGAAGGAGATCTTCAGCGTTGAAAAGGCCCAACCTTTAGAGAAATGGATCGCGTAACCAATTATATTTTCAGCATCAGAAGCACCAGAGAACGGGCAATCACACAATGATCCTCTTGTAGCTACTCTAAAGATGAACAAATGGGCGGTAAACAAGGTTTTGGTTGACACATGAAGCTCGGTGGACATCTTATTCTACATCACTTTCAAGCGAATGAATTTTCCAGACTCTGTCCTCATTCCATCTACCTATAACATTTATGGGTTCAATGGGGTACCTTCTAGGCCAAAATGAGAATTCACTTTGGTAATATGCCTTGGAAAAATGGAGACAATCACTACCTTTTGTGTCATTGATGTGGAATCCCCTTATAGCGCCATCGTTGGGAGACCATGGGTTCATGGAATCAAAGGAATGACTTCAACTTATCATCAGTTTCTATGTTTCCCAACACCGGATGGAGTAGCTGAAGTGAAGGGAGACCCTGCTGAAGCGAGCTTTTGCAATAAAGTGGACGTTCGCCAGTATGAAGAACGGGCTAACAAAATCAGGGAAGAAAAGAAAGAGAAAAGGAAGCAGTGCAAAGAAAGTAAGAAAGATCAGGAAATACAGGTGCATGAAGTAAATGCAGCAAATAGAAAGGGACTTCCGAGCGAAGTCTCAGGAAAGGAAGGTTCGCCAGCATAGCAATTAAAGAATCCCCCTCGGAGAGCCAACAATGAATTTCACAGCAGCAAAACCGACTCGTGGCATAATTTGGGATCTAAGAGCGAGCCAAAAATAGTCAAGATAGGTATCAAGATAGGTACGAAGCTAAGCGAAGATGAAGGGAAGAGGTTGGAGGATTTGTTGCGAGAATATGTGGATGTATTCGCGTGGAAGATAGAAGATATACCAGGAATAGATCTTTTGGTGGCGTGTCATTGATTAGATATAGACACAAAGATGAAACCTTTCAAGTCGAGAATCAGAAAAGTTGCAACAGTTTATCACGAAGCCATCGAGGCGGAACTCGGGAGAATAAGCGAATCGGGAATTATCAGGCCAGCGAAGTATCCGCAGTGGATTGCGAACATGGTAATTGTTCCGAAAAAATAAGAAAATCATGATTTGTATTGACTTCAGTGATTTGAACAAGCCGTGCCCGAAAGATAGTTTTCCTCTTCCATATATATCTCAAATGGTTGAGTCACCAACAGGTTACGAGATTCTATCTCTCATGGATGGATATTCAGGCTACAACCAAATACCGCTCGCTGAAGAGGATCAGGAGCACACTTCCTTCTTTACTCCAAGAGGGTTATACTGCTATACCAGAATGTCTTTTGGGTTGAAGAATGCAGGTGCTACCTATCAACGAATGGTGGAAAAGTCACTACAAGAAAAACGGGCTTAAGCGTCTAAAATCTTAGCAAGAGCTCGAAAAATTAGTCGCTTTAATATTTTAAGCATCTAAAATTGCAACTGCCAGAAATTTTAGCGGCTATATACCTGTGTCCACTATTATTTAGCTACGAAAAAATGTGTTTAATCGCTAGATCCTTTGTTCAAGTAATTTATAGCAACTTAAAAAGTGATCATGTAGCTATTTACTTTGAGGCACCAACTCGTAGCAACAAAAAAATAAATTGGTTGCTCAAACCTCTCTCAGCAACTAAATTTGAGCTACGACCAAATATGTTTAATTGCTAGATCTGTTTTTCAAGTAATCTATAGCAGTTAAAAATTGATCATGTAGCTATTCACTTTGAGGCACCGACTCGTAGCAACAAAAAGATATATTGGTTGCTCAAACCTCTCTCAGCAACTAAGCTTGAGCCACGACCAAATATGTTCAATTGCTAGATCCTTTTTTTCAAGTAATTTATAGCATCTAAAAAAGTGATCATGTAGCTATTCACTTTGAGGCACAGACTCGTAGCAACAGAAAATGAATTGGTTGCTCAAACCTCTCTCAGCAACTAAGTTTAAGCCACCACCACATGTTAAAAAATAAATTACTTGAGGGAGAAAGATAGACCGTGTGATCAAAATACATCAACGCTTTATACCTAGTTCTATCTAGTCATACGGATTGTGATCCATGTGACTCATTGGAAAAACATCGTATCTGTCCATTTTAGTACGGTTATACTTGGTTATAACACCCTTTTTTGATTATTTTTTAATTATTTTTGTCTAAATATTATACATATTTTAATTAGTAAAATATTCATATATTTTAATATCGAGGAATATGTATTTATGGAAGAAAAAAAAACTAATAACCTGAGAAAAAATCCAAAGAATAATGATTTCCTACATCTATATTTATATCCATTGGATCAGATATTTTTGGTTTTCTATTGACCAGATAAACAATTTAAGGATCATTGTTTGTGTGTTTTAGACTTAAAAAAATAAATAATGTTTGTGTTTAAATTACTCCATTTTTGGTCAAATATTTGTAGTCAAGGTCCATAAATGAAAGTAAATCAAAGCAAAATATATGTAGTTAAGGTCCACAAAAAATATTTTTTGTGACAATTGAAATATAAGCTCCAAAATGATGTTTCTATATGTTCAGATAAGAAATATCTGGAAGTTCAATTACAACACTAATCAAATCTAATATGAATACACCCTGAAATTTTATCCAACTAAAATCAATCACATATTGTATTCCAATCCTATACTTAACTGGAAATATCGGGATTCGAGGTAGTGAGTGAAAAACTAATGTCTAAATTATTAAAATCTACTATCGACTTCAAACATCTCTAATTGAATGATTAGAGTATACATTTTCTTCAATTTACCCACTACAGGAGTAGAAATTACTCTATTGTGTTCTTCCGACCATTGCATCACTGATATGCATTTTGGGACCATTGCAACACTACAGGAGTATACATTTAATTGCTAGAAATTACTCTATTGTGTTCTTAATAACATAATTTGTAACCATACTGCTTTTTTGGCCTTCTATGGAAATTGCCTTCATGAATGCATCAATATCAGGATATGGCTTTATTCTTGACACCATTTCTCGTCTTGACAATTCTGCCAACGTGTCATATCTAGTTCCAACTCCCAAGCAGCGTCCAGCAAAACATACAGTTGAAATGTAAGAAGGTTAGAAATTACAATCACACAAAGCATACAGTTGAAATGTAAGCATGTTACAAATTACACAAGAAATCAGTTTTCCATGCAGCCCAGAAGAATATGACTGTCACCAATGTTAAGTAACTTCCAAGCACAACTCCAGTGAATCATAGACTCGAGAAATCTTCAACTCTGCAGCCCGAATTGAAGAACTGAATACCAACTCAATCCAAGGAGACGAACAACAGTTGGTGACTACACTAATAGAACATCCAACGGCGAAAACTGACTACAATTGATGGCAGCTATTTAACCAACAGTAAAGGTGCAACAAATCAAGTCCGCAACCATAATTCAATCGTCACAGCCTAAAGTTTGAAATTCAGTTTAAAGAAGACGAAATTGAAATCAAGCCCAAAGACGATGACATTATAATGAAGCCACAATTTCGTACCTGAAACAAAGAGAAGTTTCTGATAGCACCTCAAGTGTCCGCACCTGAAGTTATTAAAGTTCAGCATGGGCGAGAGACATATGGCTGGATATGAAGACTAAAACATCCTCGTGAAGTCTGCAACATGCTTGAAGATATGAAGGGCGGTTCGAGGATCCCTATGAATAATTCTAAGCCGAGAATCTTCGTGAAGAATCCCTCCCATGAACATCAAATCAGGGTTAAAAAAGGGAAACGACTGACCAATGGCAAAAACAAAACAGGTTTAGAGAAAGGGTGCACCACAGAAATGAATATAACTCTACGTTAAGTCAATATACTCAAGAAAATCAGCAAATAACGGAACAAGACTTCATTATCACTAAAGAAATATACAATCTACAGTTCATACACAGAAAAAACAAACAATTACTTACTGAATTTTTCAATTTGTTGTTGAGAACTCATAACTTTAAGAGGAAGAAGACCACCAAGGACTGATACAACTATACATCAATTCTGGATGAGGCAATATCACAAACACTGTGTATGCCTGAACAAAATTCAAATAAGTAAAGTTAATTGAAAGTTCTAACACCAGAAAATATGGTTAAAATATTATACATATATGATTTCTAATCTACTCAATTAATGCTTAAGAAATACTCATAATTAAAACAAAAACATCAGTCAACCAGATCTATTAAAAAAAGTAAAATAATAAAACAAACCCAGATTTTATTTTTCTAAAGAGAACAGTAGATCAACAAAAATGGGTGCACCAGAGATAAAGGAAAAAATATAAGAAAACCCTACATTATTATTTTTCTTGAATAGATCCATTAAATCATCTAATGTAAGTGTCAAAATGATTACCTGGGATGAAAGTGGTAACAATGGTTTCGAATCCGGCTCTGCAAGTATCACAGTAAACCTTACCACAGACAGTAAGAGGTGTTTTAACGGGTCTAGCAGTGCCACTAACAGTAGCAGGAAGAACACAAACAGCTAACAACACAAGAAATTTCATCGCGGAAGAAGCCATTTTTTTGGAAGTCTACTCAATCTCTCTTTCTAATTCTTTAACTCTAGCTTTACCATCAGCAATAGAAAGTGATTCAAACAAGGAGATTGAGGTTTTGTTGCAGTCGAATATGTAACCCTAGTTTTCTCAGATTGGTGATGGTGGTGATGCGGCTCAAATTGGGAGAGAGAGAAAAGAAAATGTTGAAAATGAAAGAGAAAATTTTGTGAAGGGTTTTGATAAAAAACAATTAACGGTGGTGATGGTACCTCATACGGATTCAGATTTGCTTTTGATGGTCCAGATTTGCTTTTGGATGGTCATACGGATTCTGTGTTTGTTTCAATTTTGTGTTAGTTACCATTGTGTGTGTTAGTTACCATCTTACTGAAACTGAAATTTGAAAGGTAAATATTGGATTTCGAATGTCGTCAACTGATATTTCTATCGTAACCTAATGAATTTTGGAAATTAGGATTCATCAAAAATATTTTTTTTTGTAATTAGGGTTCTTAGTTTGTCATTTGTTTATAAATTATGATTTGATGAATAGGGTTGAACCCCAACAAATGTTCAATTAAAAGGACCCAATTTTGCGTGTCCGATAAGTTTAACAAGTTAGGGGAAGGATAATAAGGTGTACATGAACCCTAAACCCCGAACTATGAAATCGAGTGAAATTGAGTGAAATTGATGAAAAATTGATATAGTTTGAGTAAGATCGATCAAAATTGAGTGTATTTTAGTCGGCTCGATAAAAAATTTAGTGAATTTTAGTGAGATTGATGAAATCATAGTTTTGATATCGTTGGATTTGTTAGATCGATAGAAAAATGAATAAGTTTGATTGAGATTGAATAAAATTCAATAAATCAAAGTGAAATCGAGTAAAATTGATGAAAAATTGATATAATTTGAGTTAGATCGATCAAAATTGAGTGTATTCAAGTCGGTTCGATAAAAATTTTAGTGAATTTTAGTGAGATTGATGAAATCATTGTTTGATATCGTTGGATTTGTTAGATCGATAACAAAATGAATAAGTTTGATTGAGATTGAATAAAATTCAATAAATCAAAGTGAAATCGAGTAAAATTGATGAAAAATTGATATAATTTGAGTTAGATCGATCAAAATTGAGTGTGTTCAAGTCGGTTCGATAAAAAATTGAGTGAATTTTAGTGAGATTGATGAAATCATAGTTTCATATCGTTAGATTTATTAGATCAATAACAAAATGAATAAGTTTGATCGAAATTGGATAAAATTCAATAAATCAAAGTGAAATCGAGTGAAATTGATATAGTTTGAGTAAGATCGATCAAAATTAAGTGTATTCTAGTGGTTCGATAAAAATTTAAGTGAATTTTAGTGAGATTAATGAAATTATAGTTTGATATTGTTAGATTTGTTAGATTGATAGACATTCGGTTAGAATGATGGATAACCGGAGAAACTGATGGAATCTGAGAGATATTAATGTGATTGTTTATATCTATACCATAACAAGCGAAATTAAGTGAACATGATGGAAAATCGATATACCACTCAAAATATAAGCGAAAGAATAAGTCAGAACCTTCACTATAACTCCAAATATACCACTTTCTTGTCATATTATGCTTAAAAATAAGTCAAAGTCCTCGCCAGAACTCTAAAGATACCACGTTTTGTCATACTTTGCTTTAGAATAAGTATGCCTTTTCACCGAAAATCTAAAGATATTGTTCTTGTCATCTTTTGATTAATGACCTTTTCCACTAAGTTGGAATCTTCATAGGAACTCTAGACCTACAAATGTTCATCATATTCGAAACCTAAATGTACTTATGTTAGTCGTATTCAACTTAATGACCTAGTACATTGATCTAAGTTTATATTCCTCAACCTTTTTAGTTAATATCATTGTATGTAATTTAGGACCGACCTAAGTTTATATTCCTCAACTCTTACTTAAGCATAATTTTTTTCCTGTTTTAGTTTCATAATTTAAGACCAACCTCTGAGTCGGAATCTTCATCGGTGCCCTAAACTTATCGATGTTCGCCTTATTATCCGTAGTAACATATTCCTCTGAGTGAGAATCTTCACCAGTACCCTCCTTCCATTGTTGTTCTGTATATTATCCTTCATAACCTCTTTCCCTAAGTAGGAATCATCATCGGTGCCCTGAACCCATTCTTCATCGTATTATATTCCTCATAGTGTTTCTTCCCCTGATTCAGAATCTTAATTGGTGCCTTAAACTTATCGATGTTCGCCTTATTATCCGTAGTAACCTCTTCCCATAACTCGTTAAACTTATCGGACAAGCAAAATGGGATGTCTCATGTGTGCAAAAACTTAAGAGTGGCAACATTGACCCTAAACTCTTCCTCATCATGCTCTGCGTCCCAATTCCTTTTAATTGGGATGATCATATATTTAATATCAAATAAGAAAACAATATTTTTTGTTATTAGGTAAAGCTTAACTTAATTTATACAAGAAATTAAGCAACATCCCAATTCTTTTCCCAATTCATTAAATAGTAAAGTTAAAACAAATGACAAACTAAGAACCCTAATTATAAAAAAACCCAAATGTTTTGGATGAATCCTAATTTCCAAAATCCATTACGTTTTGCTTTCGACATCCGAAATTCATTATCCACCTTTTAACTAACACACGATAATAACTAACACACTTTGGTAACTAACACACAATCCGTATGAGCATCCAACTTCGAATCTGGACCATCAAAATCTTTCCATGATCCTATGAGGTGGCTTATCCACCGTTAACATTTTTGTTTTCAAAACCCTAAGAAAAATTTCACTTCATTTTCGTCATTTTCTTTGTCTCTCTCTTTGTCTCTCCAATTTGAGCCGCCTCCATCGACTGCACCATCACCACCATCACCGCCGAATCTGGATTTTCAACTAGCTAGGGTTCCATTTTGATTCCCAGGAAGGGGAGTTGCTCGGAAAAAAAATGAGCAAGAAGAAGAAGGGTTCTTAGAATTCTAGTTGTAGTAACTCTAGTTTGAACAGATTTAATGTCTGCTTCTTATCTTATAACTCTTATGTCGTCATTCCAGGTTAGTGGTTTGCTGGGTGTTTTGATTATAACATTTAAGGCCTCTTTCTTGTCGTTTTATTGATGAACTATCGTCATACCCAACGCCTATATCAGGAATGAGAAGGGTTTGAAGCTTCATGAACTTGCGTGTTTGGCTTTCTGTATTGCACTTGAGTTGAGTTGGCACCATTTTTACTCGGGTATGTTTGTGATATCTATTTATCGGTTTTATTTCATGTGTAGTGTTTTTCTCATTTTTCAATTTATTGTGTGTTTGGCATTCTGTTAAGCTGTGGCAGCATTTTGGATTTATAATTGTATTGCTAATGCAAAATTTGTATGCAAGCTTAAGTAAATGCAGGTTTACTAGCTAGATTTAGTAAACGTTTTGTCTTCTATCATTTGGTTAATGCTGTCTAAGCTTTATTTCATTCACTTTATACTGTTGGCACTTTGACAGGTTGAATCTGCGAGAGTGGGTCAGGGATTTTGTGCAACATTCTCAACTCCAATTCGATTTCCTGTTTTATTTTGTGCATTAACTGACATATGTTTTTGTTCTTTAGTAAAGATCCAATGTGGCTGTAAGAAAGGAGCTTCACACTCCAGCTTCTGATTGTTCTTGTATTCAACTGGAATTTGACATATTAGACACCGGGCTTCAGTAAGTTCCTGGTAATATCTTAGCTGGATGTGAAATTTTAGTTAGTTCAGCTCATGTTGTCATGGAATTTTGTTGTTGTTAACTAATTTCGCTAAAGAGTGCTGAGTTGGATTTTGTTCTCTCATTGTTTTCTTAGGTACCAAACCAAGATCATGTTGGTGATTACTCTGAAAGCTGCACGGAAACTATGGAGGAAGCAGGGAGATTGTTGCGTCTATAATCGAACACTCTATTTCTATCCGCGCTGATAATGAACATGGCACCGATTACTGGAAGTACTTTAATAACTGCACTTTAAAAAATGCACTTATCAAATATCCAAATCTAATGAATTTCCCCAAGAAGGTATTTTCTAGTTTATAATTCTGGTCGCCTCTGGAATCATAAATTCAGTGTGCACTTCATTTCTGTTTTGAACCTATCTTTCAGGCTGGACTACACTCTTGTATGTCCAGTTTTAGCTCGTTTACATGTAAGGGCTTTCATATTTATATTATACCACCTAGCAATCCCATTTGTTCATTCTTGTCAAGGGTCCACAGTTCTTATTTTCATGTTGTGTACTTATTGTCTCTATTTTTTTTCTTCCATATAGGATGGCACTGTCTTGAATTGATGTCACATGTGCTCTAGTCAATGAGAACTGATTTGGATGGGAATGTACTTCATTTATTTGTATTTAGCTATTTTTCTATCTCGAAGACATCCAATGTAAGAGTTCCCTTTTCATTAACATATGCAGTGGTTTGTTCAAGCAGATGACTTCTTTATTCTACACACTTAATGTCTATTAGAAAAATATATTTATATATTTTAAGTCTTTTACGCAAGAACACTTGCCGAATTTATGTGAATTTGGGTATCTTTAGATTGTGTTTATTTGGACAGGGAAAATATGCTTGTGGGTATTTAGATTGTATGTGAATTTGGGTATCTACAGAAAGTCACAGATACAACTTTGAACCACACATTTTACATATGTTTCATCTTTACTACTAAAATCACAAACTGAATATCAGTAATTGTAACAAGAGTCTATAATGTAATGTACTCATGAAATACATGAACTCAATGACGAGACTGAATCTGTTCTGTTGACACTAATAACAAACTCTTAAATTTTCATGTTCTGTTTTATGTGATTCTTCATGTGAGTTTGTTTAGTTTTTACTTTTCAATCTCTCATATTTGTGGTTTAAATTGTAGACTATGTGGACCAATTATCTGAGAAGAAATTTCCTCTTGATGCAAAAGATTACAAGCTGTACGAGGAAGTCGGTGATGGTGTTAGTGCTACTGTGTACAGATCTGTCTGTGTTCCACTTAATGAAATAGTTGCTATTAAGGTTCTGGACTTCGAATTCTTGTTGTATGATAATCTTGATGGTATGGAATTCCTAGCTTCCAAGTAAAATTTCTATCTGCACCTCCTAATTGCTAACTGCTCTTACAACAGTCTTTATGTATTGACAATTGCTTATTGTGAATGAGCATATAGAATTTCTATTTGCACCTCCTAATTAGTATGTCATCTTTCATTTGCAGGTATGGAAGCGATCCATCTTTATTGGGGATTAAGCTTTTGAATGAAGCACATTCTCCTGAAGTTCCTTTGGGTACGGTACTGAAGTACTACAAAGATGGATATGACATTGTGCGTAAATATACATTCAATTCATAGCTTGTAATACTTAATCAACTCCCTTGAACATTAAATGATTGTAATTTTTTCAACTAAATGATTGTAATTTTTTTTGACTAAATAATACTTTAAATTAAATTCATTAATAATAAAGTTAATCAATTATGATTTTAATTTGATTTATAATTGTTTTTAGTATTAATTTTAATTTGATTTTGTTATTTATTTTTAATTATATAATCTTAATTAGTAATAATGTTTAATATTAATTGTTAATTATAATTATAATTTAGGATTATCTAAAATAAATTTTGTTTTTAGTGAGAAAAAAGATCTGCTTGTTTAAAACTTTAAGCAATCAGAATTACAAAATAATTTGAATGCTTAATACTTTAAGCAATCAATTTTAGGCCAATCTGTTTTTAGCGAGCAAAATTATTTGATCGCTTAAAATCTTAACTAAGTAACTTTAAACTCTATATATCTTCCAACTAGGTAGTTTAATAGTTCTTCCAGCTAGGTAGTTTAAAAACTTTGGTACCTCAAAAGCTTGAGCAACTAAATTCAGACCAATTAAAATCAGAAATCGCTTTTAGCGAGCAAAACAATTTGATCGCTTAAAACCTTAACCAATCAAATTTAGGTCGAGTTGCTCCATGTATCTATCAACTAAGTGTTTGACTTGCTTTAGAATGATTGGTATATCTGAAGCGATTGATATTTTACTTGCTATATTGGTTGGTCTAGATGTTAAGCGATCAACATTTTACTTGCTCCATGTTAGTTGCTCTAAATGTTAAGCAATGAGAAACATACTCGCTTAAGGTTAGTTGGTTTATTACTAGAGCGATTGCATGGTCGCTCAAGGCTTTGAGATACATGGCTTTGGGCAACCAACGTAGCGAGCGCCACTTTTAGTCGCTATAACGGTTATAGCGACTTAAAAGGGGCTTTAAGCGACTTAAAACGACCAGTCGCTTAAACCCGTTTTTTTTGTAGTGAGTTATTTGTTCAATGGGTACATTCCACGTTAAAGGTATATGTGGATGATATGTTGGTGAAGAGTAGAAAATCTGAAGACCATGTGCGAGATTTGAAGGAGATTTTCGACCAAATGCGTAAATTTAAGATGAAAATAAATCTTGCGAAGTGCATCTTTGGTGTAGCTTTGGGAAAATTCTTGGGGTATATGGTCTCAATGAATAGGATAGAGGTCGATCCAGTGAAGGTACAGGCAATCAGGGACATGGCATCACCAACAACGCTAAAAGATGTGCAAAAGCTCAATGGACAACTCGCAGCTTTGGGAAGATTCATCGCCATATCTTCGGATATGTGCAAGCCATTTTTTGATACCTTAGAGAAGGGAGCCAAATTCGCATGGACATAGGAATGTGAACAAACGCTTCAGAGCATTGGCGAATTTGTCAGTTCTGCAAAGACCCAAACCAGGAGAGCTTGTTTTGGTGTACCTCGCAGCAACTTCGGATGCCATTAGCGCAATGTTGGTCCGAACTGATGAAGGAATCGAAAAACCCATATACTACATCAGTAAAACTCTTGACTCGGCAGAAAAAAACAACACAAAAATTGAGCAGTTGATATTGGTATTGTCCACGTATTTTAGTTTTTTAAGTTATCGTGTCGAAATAATGTGTCGGATATAAGACACCGTGTCCGTGTCCGTGTCGTTGTAACATATATAATTTCTCTTTTGTTGTTTCTTCGAATACCAATTGAGTACTCTGGATGAATAAAGGCTTCTTCGGTATGAGATTTTACAAATCAATTCATTGTTGGGATTTTTAATACTGTTTTTGGCTTATATCTTAATATCATGTAAATTCCTTACAATTAATTATTGGATTGAATGGTGTGTGGTTTGATTAGGGTTAGTTAGGAATTTGGTTCTGATACTGATGATTCGGTGTGTTTTATTTATTGTTTGATTTTGAAATTCAATCTTACGATTCATATTTTAGCTGTCAGACCTTTTGTAACTCGTTTTGTGTTAGATTTTTTGATTGAAGATCAAGTTTGTGATATGGTGTTTTTGGAGTAAGTCATGTTAATATTACATTACTTCGATTTTTATTTCTCCTAGCTTATCAACTTAAACATGGGCTTAGACAGTCTTTTTTGAGCATGCAATAAGACTTTGCTAAATAATTTTGTTCTTGGAAATAGTTTGTATGGATGGTTGGTAATAGTAATCTGTTAATTTGTTGATGCAGATGCGAAAATTCGTGAAAACTGAAAGTGGGAAGACCATTACATACTAAGGGAGAATCAGGAGCATGTTGGTCCATTTGCATCTTCAGCCTTATAAGTAAACTGCATTAATAAATTGCTAATTCTTTTTTTCTGTTAAGAAATACTTTTTAAAACCGATATTGCCATCTGCTTATCACATGTTGAGCAAGATTTTTGTCCTTCATTTCTAAATGGGTATCTGTGAACTGTCCTTAGATACTCGCTACTGTCTTCAGTGCTCATTTGGAGGAACTTTAAAGGAATTACATGTTTTTGTTTTGGCATTATGTTTGGTAGAATGACACTGCAATTAAGCCCACCAAGTTTTGGAAAAACTAATCTACTTTTGGCTTCAGTTGGGAAGCTTGATAAGTGAATATAGTAGGTGATATGAACATAGTTTCCTTAAAGTCACAGCCTTAGATTGCTAGGTGTGAGTGAAGTACCTTAAATTAAATTTGCCGTACATCATAGGAAGGTAACATGAACATATATAATTAAATTTGTCTAAATTCGATGTTTTCTTTTCATTTTGTTTTAAATGGACTGACTAGCTAGATTTCTTCATTCATATTAGTAGTTGAAAAGAAATTACAGAAACTCAGTAGCAAGAATAGATGTGGCGTATAAACATACACCATTTTTTTCTTCAGGGAGACTGCACAGAGAGAGGGAACATTCTTTCTGTCACTCTCTGTGACTATTAGTTGTTGAGCCGCCACCAACTAAAAACTCGGGAACCAGGTACTCCGAGTTCTACCCATTCTCCTCCCTCTCTGACCCTGGATCCCTCACGTAGGTTAGGTCAGGTTAGTGATTCATTTACAGACTAAACAGAATCATACATAATTAGGACTTAGTCTCTGATGAGTAGATTTTTTCTGTTATAAGTGGTTCCAATAACTAGAAAGAAGATTCAGGAATTGATTAAATAAGAATAACCACGTGTTAAGTGAAATGTGTGTATTCCTCGCACATGTGTACATATACAGTTATTATATTAGCAGTACTGACCTCTAATAATTAGGAATTCTTTCTGTTTTCTTTTTTTCTTTCTCACAGACTGAATTGATATTATTAAGTTTTTACAGTTTCTTTGGTTTTCCATTTGGGTACACTTGCTTCAACAACACAAAACATCTTATAATGATTGGGATCTTCATTTGGTTAGTACTCTCAGGTTTTACAAGATTTTTTTAGTTATGTGCCCTTACTACATCTCTTCCTCTTATCAAAGAGTAACATTTTTGGTTTCAAGTGGTATTAGGGAATTTAGTGTGCATTTGTATATGATGATTTTGATTTTTACCACAGAAAGAAATATGTTTCAGCATTCTAGCTTGATGCCTCGAAAGCATAACTCTTAGTTGAATTCTTATTAGACTTTGCCTTCACAATATTGAAATTTGCCAACCGTTAAAGGAATGCAGAAACATTGAAATAACTATATTTGACGAACCTGTGGTGTAATGGTAGCTTACTTGACTCCACGTCGAAAGATGCGTGTTTGATTTACACCAATTTCACTCATTCAAGTATATCAATTTCGGTATCAACTAGGGTTGTTGACACCATTCAAGTCCTAGGATATATACATGTATGGACAGAAACTGTTTACCTAATTTACAAGTTGTTATCAGTGGATTCCTTAGGCTTTACATAGAGATGATCAAAGTGATTATTTGTACACGTTTATTGATTAGTTAGAAATGGTGAAAGAAATATGTGGCTCATCAGTTTCGTTTCGTATAAAACTGTTTTCTTGATTTTTCTCCACATAATATTAATTGGAGTCCACTTGATATGCTTGGTTCCTTCTCATATTTCAATTATAAACTCATATGACGTTACAAAAGGCGGTTACGTGATACTTTGCAGGCTTATGTGATGGCTTGCATAACTGAGGACACAAATACAAAGGCCTCCAGAAAATATATGGTAATAAATCGATAAATGTTACAAGCAGTCATATAATCTTGATCTCTGTGAATATTTGTATATTTATATAATTTTTATTTTATTTTAAGTATCTATATAAAACTCTAATACTTTAACTTTGGTGAAAGATTTGTTGCATTTGTGCACTTCTAAATAGTTCAGTAAACTAATTTTTATGTTGCAAGTATTGCTAATTTTGGAAGTCTTAAAATTGTTTCTTAACATGAAAAAAGGTGAAAATATGGCAATCAAAAGGCTTGGCTTTGCTTCCTCGGTATATAAGTTGCGAAGAAACCTTGGTCATAATCTTTCCATTTTTTTTCATAACACTATCTCATGAGTCATGCGTATTCTTTTTCTTTTATCATTTTTTCTACTGTTTGTTTTTAAGATTCTTTTTTTTTGTTTAATTGATTTAACAAATGATCTTTTGTTGCAGGTTGTGTGCTCTTGGTCTCTACAGGTAAGTGGTTGCTCAAAAAAAAAAAGGTAGGTTGTCTCTGTTCTCTGATTTTTTTTCTCCTTCGTTGCTCTTTTTCTTCTACATATTCTTTTTTTTTTTGGATTGTCTCTATTGATTTTGTATTTATTTCTTTGTGTTTTGATTTTGCAGATTGTGTTTCTTCGTGTTGCAACAGATTTTTTTTTACTGAGCTAAGACGAACTCATAAAATGAACCTTATTATTGTATTGGTGTCTTCATTATTCTTCCAGTTGCTTTGGATTGAAGAATAGCTAGGTGATCGATCAGTTTATCCTGACATAAAATAGGTAAGGGTATTTTTACTCAATGATTTGTTTAGATAAAGCATGTTTCCATCAAAATAGGAAATGGGTTTGTGTTGCTTTACTTATAACTTGGTTTTACTGTGAAATCCGTGGTGCTAAGAGTAATATTAAGAATATGATCCATAAAATATTTGTTAAAAGGTCTCAATGAACTTTGATATGAAGTTATCGAAGTTTCTCATAAGATAGCTAGACAAAAGAGATTTCTAAGTTTAAGCTTCACACGGTAATAATGTTGATCTGTTAGACAATTTTTTACTCACTGAGATAGACGCAATGTTTTTGTCTTTATCGTTAATGATTTTGGAAGTGTGTTTCACTTTGCAATGCCACTCGATATGACAATGCTTCAGTATGCAGGTGGTACAGGTTCAATTGTTGGTGATGAGACAAAATCTATATAAAAAATATTCTCTCCCAGGAATTGAGTATATAAGTAAAAATGTATTCTCATTTGCTAAAAATATTTAGTTTTAATATTTACTAGATTTTGACATCATTTTATTGTCTCAAACAATTATATTTCGGATAAAATGTGCAGGAAGATGGGAAAAATTTGTAAATTTAGATAATAGTTTATTTGAAAATATTTTTATAGGGTTTTTCTAGATAACAATTTAATTAATAGATCCATTTTTGAGTATTGGGAAGTACTTCGGTTTCTCTGAGTGTGAGATGTTTATTTGACGTAGTGATGGATGGAAGAAATCAAGTTGAACTTGGGGGATTTCTTACCAAAAGTGCAGGTAAATTTTGTAGTTCATGCTTGAGTATTTTTGAGATCATTGAAACAAAATTCACTTTTTGCAGTTCATGCTTTATTTTTGTTGATACAGTAATTCATGCAACATGAAAATCCTCAAGTAAATCAACTAAACAGGCTATAAGCCATTAGAGCCGATAACTTCGGAAATCAACTAAACATGTTAAGAGGCAATTAGATTTGGTAACTCCGGAAGAAGCAAGAATAAATCGTTTACAGCACAAGTGTGAATTGGAGAGGAGAAACAAAAGAAGACGAAGAGTATATGTCGGCTCTGGTGCAGTTATATATATATATATATGGGTGTGTGTATTGTCATTCAATATGGATGGATTTGTATATTTATATAGTTTGTATGCATCTATGGGGAGCTTTTATCAGTTGAAAAAAGTCGAGTCAAGGAAGTGACTTAGTTTGCCTTATTTTAGAATGTATGACAGAAATTAACATGCGTTGTATGTTTTTGATAGTTTAAGTCAGGGTTCAGTTTTATTATGTTGCTTATGAGTTCTATTAAAGGGTAAGTAGTGTTAGGATCGATGCTATAAAGAAAACAAAACGAAAATAATAAAAGACACAAGATTTACTTGGTTCAACCAAAACAGAGTTCCAGAGGCAACAATGATAATAATACTGATACAAACCCTAGATAGGATAACTCTTTATATATAGAGACTACTGAAAAATTTGACGGCCCGTCCCTCCTTTCCATAAACAAACCTCTCAAAAAGTTTCATTTAATTTCCCAACGGGCCGCTAGTCGGATCGGGTCAAGTGCGAAACCGGATCGTGCACTACCAGGCTCCATACAAACATAACAAGTAGAATCAACGAGGATGGTCATGGTCTCTGGGGTAACTCTCTCTCATCTGTTATTTTTTTATTTTACCGATTTTCGATAGTTTTGTGAATGAATGTTTCTAATCTTATATAGTTTTGAGTCATTAAACTGTTATGTTCAATGTACTTCTCTGGTAGGTATTGGATTTTTCATGAGATTCACGTTAATTCCCTTCCAGTCACTCACTAACTTATACGAACCGTCTTGACATGTCACAAGAGTAGACATTGAATCTTTAAAGGTTCGGCGAAAATGATTTTGAAGACCTATAACGTGCTAAAGATCTTTGGATTTGCATTTATAAGTCGAGTTCATCATAGTGATTCAATTTTATACGGACGTGCTATCGAAGCTTCATTTCATTTTTAAGTAGAGATTCAGCCCATCTGAAGACATGTTCTTTATACTCTCTGCAATATGAGTACTTATTTCATGCATTTAACTATTCTACTCATTTTAATTTATGATAATATAAGGTTTCACATTTTTTATTCTCTTTTTTATTTGTCCTTCACCGTTATTCATTGACAACCGCATGAAATAGATACTTTAAATTTTTACAGGTGAGGGGATTAGAAACTCATTCTTCATACTTGGGATATCTTTTGCCGTCATAATCAGAAATACGTGTTCAAATGATAAATAACACTGACCTTTATCACAACAAAGGAACTTGAGTTCCAGAATAAGAATGGCGGTGGAACATCAATCCATAATGTTCTTGTGGTCGTGAGAAATGTTAAATCTATAAGGGAAATGGTCCATAATTGAACAATCAATAAATCCATGTAGATCACCAAGAGAAAGTCTCCTTAGAAACGAAAGTATAGATTCAGTATCTATTCTAGACAAAGAAAAACTCCAAATACCGCCTAAGAAAGATATCGATAATTAAATAAGAGAAAGTAAGAGTATAGAGAGTGACGATGACATGCCAAATACCATTGGTCGAGACGGAGACCGATGAAGAAGACAATAAAATGTTTACATATGAATAGAGATTATAGATAGAAGGAAGTGTTTATTTTTAAACTCACTACTTTTAAAACATATTATTATTCACGGCACTTCAATGCTAAACTTTATAAAACAAAAAAACTAAGCTATATAAACATTAAATAATACGGATTTTATTGAAATTATTAAGCCATTTAATTTCTAATTTAAGCTTGTGTTTTGAGTTAATAAGCATATTAAGTTGATAACATAATGAAATTAAATATTATATCACAACTGTTATATATAATCCAGTGAGATATTCATATATGAACGAAATAATAGTTATATATATAAGTAATTATTTTAAATCTAATATCAGAATTTCCTATACCTTTAAAAAAAAATAAAACTAATACAAGTTTATTATAATAAAAATCTTATACATTTAATCTCTTCCTATCAGTCCGGTATATAGCACGGGTTACGTACTGGTAAATGATAATGTCTCGTACATACCTCTATGCATTTCTTTAAAATTTGTGTTAATGAAAATTTATGTTTTCTGAGCGAGCCACTGGATGAAGCGTGAGTAAGCGTAGTTGCGTGCTAAGTTGGGGAGTAGTAGTGTGATAGAGAAACGACAACCCACGTGAAGGGTGTCTCACAATGCCTCGATTCTGCTTTTACTCCCACGAGCCGTGCATGTTCTATTGCTCTATTCTATTTCCACTGCCTATATCTTCTAGTTTACTTTTCTCTTTACACAAATACTACTATGGATAAGATCTTTCTGCTTTAATGCCCAAGACATATAACATAATTATTTTAAATCTAAAGGTTAATATAATCATCAACCCTTAAAAAATCATTTTGTTTATTTAAGCACGTGCCAAAATGTGGGAATTTAAAATCAGATACTCTATCGTTATCTTATGCATCCAAGGATTCAAGCTGCCACCTGTCTATTATTTTTGGCTGGTACACTTATTTGTATGTGCCTTCTTTCGTGCTGCTTTGACCTTTTCTTTTTTTTTAATAATTTATAGATGCTTGAAAGTTTCATGAATGTATTAGTGGCCAATTTTTTGTTTTTTCCACAACAAAAATAATTGAACTAACAGAGCTTACAGGAAGTAAGGGAGATCGATCCAAAGGTTATAAAGTTCCTACTTCCTACCAATGAATTAGTAGCCAATGTCGTCGAAGTTATACCAAACAATACAAAAGACTTCGGCTGGCTTGCACTTGGACGTCTTGTAGTACTATATGCAAAGATGTATTATTTTTTTTGGATGTTCTGTAGTACTACATGTAAAGATGGATGGATTCAAAATCAAATAGAATTTATCTAAATTTATAAATTTTTAGTTTTATCTTGTAGAGAATAAAAATATAAGTTCAAGGCAAAAAATGATGAGGTCATTTCGACGTTGTATGAAAAAATTATTGGCAAAACAATCGAAGAAAATATACAATCGGTGGGTAAGTACATTTATATCCACCGATTCTGGACAAAAATAAATTGTAAAAAAACTTTTTAATATGGGTTTTTTACAATCGACACACGTGGGGAACCTTATCCACCGATTATGACGTATTTTTATGCAGAAAACTATCATTTTTGATAAAAAAAAATTTTAAAAAAATCAGCACTTGTGGATGAAGAAAAGTATGCCGATTCTGGATTGATGTTCTTCATGGATCAAGAACATCAAGAAAAATCGTCCATAAAATTGAAGAACATATGCCGATTGTTGGTTGATGTTCTTCATAGATCAAAAACATAAAGGCCATCGACCGATTGTTCTTAAACCCAATTGTTTTTCAAAATTTCGAAATTTTAAAATAAAAAACATTCAAAATTCTCATGTTTTGATTATCAATCAACACTTGTTAATTTTACATCTAACACGATTATTTTAAATACTAATTAATAAAGAAACGAAGAATTTATGACTAATTTAGGTATTGTATGTTAGACTTTTTCTCATTGGGCTAAAATAAAGGGGAAAAAGACATATGTGATCCATTAGCCCCATTAGCCCCACTACTCTCTCCCACCTTCAGAAAA
>JAJJMC010013372.1:61046-90888 GCA_023531435.1 Papaver californicum
CATGCTTAGGATTTACAATTATTCTTTTAGGAAACATATTTTTGGCAAACTTGAATTAAATTGTTAAAAAGAATTACATGATTAATCACATAGATTGTTAGAAATAACTGAACCCTGATTCCTAGTTTTCTCCATATTTTCTAAAAATATTCTCTAGTTTATTTTCCTGATTTTTATTAGTTTAGATTAAGTTTAATATTTTCTAAAATCATTACCTTCACAAGTTCGAGAATCGAACCTCTTTATTTACCACTTTCAAAATCACATCATACGTACATTATTTTTGTTATCAATGTTTTTAAGATTTATTACTAAACACTCATCCTACTTTTATTGTCATATGTGAATACAAAAAGAAATCCGTTGCATTGGCGGACTCTATTAATCCATGTCTAAGCACAATTGATGTGAGGACGCCTGACCAACTCCAAGCTTTGATTAGGGAGATTCATCATGAAGTTGAGGATGTGCAGCGGACTTTAAAGAGGAGTAGACCCGGTAAAAGAGGCGCGACTACAGATGCGAGTACTACTAGAAGAGAGCCCTAAACATCGGATGAAGAGACACATGATGAAGCCGGGGATGCGCAACGTGGTTCTCGTACTCGAGGCGGTCGTGCTGGAGCTCGTACTCGTGGCAGTGCTGCTCATCGTAATGTTATGAGCAAAAAAAGGGCTCGTCAAAGTCATCGACCTACCCCTCCTCCTTCTCCCTAACTCTATGTCTATGGTTTTCTTTTATATGTGTGAATTACTTGTACCTTCAATGTGAAGTTGGATTTGAAGTTTGAATTTAACTTGCACGTGAATTATAAAAATTAAACTTAAAATTTATTTTCCAGTTATTTGAAGTTGGAAACCATGCATTGGGAAATCCCGGTAAAAATACCCAGACACATTAGTGTTACGGTTGGGTTTCCAGGCAAAACCCAACCGTAAAACTGGCAAAATGAAAAATGTGACAGGTTTACGGTTGGGTTTTTTCCAAAACCCAACCGTAAATATGTCACATTTTTATACTACAGTTTTACGGTAAATCTGAAAGAATGATTTTACGGTTAGGTTGTGGCTGAAAACCCAACCGTAAATAAATGACCTCAACACATAATTTTCCAAGGATATTACGGTTGGGTTTTCGGCCAAAACCCAACCGTAAATTCTACTGGATAACTTTAAATTTGATTCTCTAATTTGTTTGTTTTTCGTTTTTTCTTTGTTTGAATGACCCAATTTACCTTCAATCTAGTTAAAATGATTGAATAAGTTCAAATTTTTGATTTTGAAACCCAAATTTGACCTTAAAACTCAAAGCTACAAAGGTTGGTTACGGTTGGGTTGTGGCTGAAAACCCAACCGTAAATAAATGACCTCAAAACATAATTTTCCAAGGATATTACGGTTGGGTTTTCAGCCAAAACCCAACCGTAAATTCCATTTGAGGAAAGTTTTGGGTCGTTTTTGATTTTTTTTTGGGTTTTCAAATAGAGCCGTTTAAACCTTGTATGACCCATTTTCAAAATATAGCCGTTACACTTCTGGTTTATAAGTGAAATATTTGAGTACATATCCAACCCATCCATTTTTTTTAAAAGTTAAACCTTTATGTTACAACAATCATCTCTAACAAACCTAGTACTCTAACATAGTGGAATATGGGTCAACCTGGGATAAAAAATACAGAATTTTCTTTGGATGAAGATTTATGTATTTACCGCAACTATGTATTATGTTTTCCAAAAAGAGGAGAAGAAAGAAGACAAAGTGGTATAACGAGTCCGAGTTATTGGCAAACAATCCATGAAAACTTTTGTTCTGAAACCGGCAACCCTTATAACCATAATAACGTCAAGTTGATTTGTTGATATAACACTATACACCGATACGTAGAAGAATTTATGGCATTAGTTCGAATTATTGGTCAACTACGACTTAGGGGTAAAACCGAAGATGAGGTGTTACAGAGATCTCTTGAGGAATGGAGGAGATGGAAAATATGGCCCTTTTTATACCTACCTCATTATCACATCCTAAAAGACTTTTTGCTCACTCGCAAACCTATTCATTAGTTCTTTTGTAATGCCATTTGGGTTTGTTAGTGGTAATTTCAATTGTATCCCTGGTTACTTTAATGATTTCATGGGTTGTAATGTGGTCAAAAATTTGATGTTTACATAAATTTTTTGTTTTGAACCCAATTTTGAGTGAACTGAAATTCCAAAAAAGGTTAACAAAAATATTTACGGTTGAGTTTTGAATGAAAACCCAACCGTAAACCTTCCAGATTAAAATTCACCCAGGTTTACGGTTGGGTTTGGATTCAAAACCCAACCGTAAACGTGACAGTTTTACGGTTGGTTTTGGAGTCATAACCCAACCGTAAAACTGGGGGAGAAAACCCTGGAAGGTTTACGGTTGGGTTTGCACTCAGTACCCAACCGTAAATATTTTTGTTAATTGTATGGTGACTGGTTTACGGTTGGGTTTTCACTGAAAACCCAACCGTAAACCTGGGTGAATTTTGTAGTGACACATGTGATACTCCAAATTTTTCATTTCAAAAAAAAATATATTAATATTATGATTCCTCCAACATACATATGATATTGTTACTACCAATATTAAATGCCTTCCAGGTTTACTATATTATCATTCCGACTCCGAGTCAGTAACAAATGATATGAATTGAAAGGTCGGGGAGGGTTTTAATTCCTTCCAGAGTTCAAAATTGTGCTTGAACCGGTGACACCAAGACTTGGCGATATCACCATCGTATCCATCCTGTAAAGGGGGTAATGGACTTCCTTCTTTCAACTTGAGACCGACATAATGGCAGTTCTGCACCAGCCCAATCACACATCTTCTATTAGCCAATTGTTCGACAAATGTTGATCTTGTTGGTGCAAATGTAAAACAATATCCATTTGAGATATAATGTATGACGCAATTGAAAGCGTTGGCGAGGATTTGCGCACATATTGGCAAGCTCATCCAATACTCGCTAGTGAAATTCTTGTTGCCTATTAAACGCCTTTCGAGAGCGATGAACTCCTCGTTTAACAACGACTCTTCATCTCTATATGCACACATCATTGGCTTGTATAAATCCGGGTAAGAGCGTACTTCAACCGCTGACTTATGCCTTACATAAGTTACTTCGTCCATACCCAACCCTGCTGCTCCGCTAAATGGTCCAACTTGTTCGATGAATACATGGTATCCACAATTACCATCACCGGCAACATCGTCGGTGGCCTTTATGTATGGACAAAAAAAAGCCGGAAACGATGACATATAATTTTCATAAATAATGTGCTCGGTTCGGACGATTTTGCCATTCTCAATTCTTGAAAAGTTAGATGGAAATTGCATCAATCCTCTTGCAATCCAGATCGTATATGGCTCTTCAACCACTAATGTATTGCCTTTAAGTTTTTCTTTTCTTCTTGCTAATTCTTTCATACTAACTCTTTTTTTTTTTCTTGCTAATTCCTTCATACTTACTCTTCTTGAGTTTGGGTGTGGAGGAACTTTTCCCTTGGCACCAAGTTCAATTTTTGAACTTTCTTGAGTGGGAAACGCAGGACCTTTTCCTTTAATATCTACTACACTTGGTCCCCCTTGTTCCGTTTGACTTATTATTCGTTGAGCATCATCCTCCTTCTCATCATCTGCTTCATATTCCTTTTGCAAATGCTCAAATGCACAAGGGTTTTTTTGATTTGATTCTTCATGCAATTCCCTAGCTTTTTTGCGTCCCACGGCCCTCGATTCCTTGGTAGAAGGCCTATCTTTTCTCTTCCCTCTAATTGGTTCCTTCACAGCGTACCTTGTGTGCGGAAACACGAAGTAACTCAACTTCGTCAACCAAATTTGCCTTTGCGCCTTATTTAATGTATCGTATTTCTTGTCTAAAGCCTTTCCAACGTGGGTGTCGGCAAACGATGCACCAAAATCTTGCTCGACGATGGGTTCATCGAAAGACAATTGTTGCCAAAACGGATCAATATCTTGAATTGGGATAACACCGTCTTCTTCGTACTTGGGCATCATATGCTGGCAGGGAAGTCCCAAACTTGACATGTTAGGACAAACACACTCTTCTTCTCCGTGTAACTTGCCCAATCTATAGTGCTTTACTTCGTACATTATCTTCTCAATAGCACAATGCGACACCTTATAAAAATACTTTGGAGCAATGGTTCGTCTTTATAGCTGACGTGTTTTCTAGAAAGGCTTTTTTCAAAAGATTCCTTAACTCTGTCAAGGTCACGGAGAAAATAATCGTGCATCGCTTCGAAGACCGTAACAAACCCACCATCAGAATTATGAAGCTTCTTCTTCATTCTGTTGTGAGATGACTCCACGGTACTTGTAGCTTGGTTGTCAAAGTGCCTATATTGGTTTGTGAACGCCGCTACAAACTTCTCTTTATGGGGATTCAACCAATGCTCCATCAAATAGTTCAGAACTTTTAGATAATTACTCCAATGCAAGCATAACATACGAACATTTTCTTCATAATCTTCCTTGGTGATAGACCATGTCAAAGCGTCCCATTCAGTTTGGAAACTAGCCCATTTTAGTTCCCCAACTTGTCGTCCTCCTCGAATTTTTCTTTGGCCGTTTCTTGTTCTGAAACCGGAAATTTTTTAATTCTCTCCATCTCGCTTTTCTTTGTTGGCCGAATAATCGTTTTGCACTTGGTTTGAATATTGTTCCACAAGTGGAACGTGCAAAGAAGATGATGAGCATCTGGGAATACCCTTGCAATGACATTCATCAAGCCTTGTTCTTTGTCGGTGATAATTACCTTAGGGGTATATCCTTCAACGTAGAATAATTTAATTTGTTCCAAATCCCACGCATAGCTTTCTTTGAGCTCGTTTCTCAAGAAGCAAAAGGCAACACTAAACGGGGACTTGGTAGAAGTTTGCCCTACAACATTCAAAACCGGGAGCTCATACTTGTTAGTTTTGTACGTGCAATCCATCATAAGCACTTGATGGGAGCACCGTGCTAACTTTATAAACTCGGGATGAGCCAATATAATATGCTTAATTTCTTTATTCTCATCTTATTCGTGAAACATGGTGTAGTTTTTCGTCTCCCCCAAGTACAAAAGTTGTTGGATCGGGTCCTTTCTTCCCATTTCTCACGCTTCAACTTGGCTTTGGCGTTGTAGATTGTCTCCAACGTAGACACGTTATTTGAGTTTATTTTCTTCAAGTGCCCGAGTATATCACTGGGTTTCAAACGCTTATCCGTCATATCGTCTACGATGAGCTTTTCTTCCTTGGTAAGCCGGGCCATAGAAGGATGCGTTAACAAAGTCTCCGGTGGTAGGTGGTTGTGACGACCGCATACAACTGTAGACAAGAACCACTTATTCTCGTTGTTCTTACGAAATTGAAGCTTGAAAGGACATCCCGTCTTCTTAGTGTAAGTTTTTCGCTTGATCTTCATCTTTGGTACATACTCAGTACCCTTCTTTGCATGTCTTGTGTATTGTCCACTACACTCACAAACCATTTGAAAGCGGTTGTGTTTTTGTTGGTTGTTACAATCAATCACACACATGATGAGTTTCCCATGTTCTGTAGCCCACTTCTTTGCATCATCTTTTTTATCCCATGTCTACATGGTCCAATAACAGAAAGTTAGGAGGAAAAAAATGGCATTATGACAATTGTCGAAAGGGATTAACAACTTATCTATAACCTACCAGGTCGTTCAAATAGTGATCCGTAGTATCTATAGTTTCAATATCAGAGGAGGCTGATCATACATTTGTTGAGGTACAACCACGAGCTGAACAAAAGAGATCAAGGCCAAGCGTCAGACAAAACACTAAAACCAATAAGTTTACGGTTGGGTTAGAAGCGTCAGACCCAACCGTAAAATCGTCAGACCCAACCGTAGAATCGACGGACCCAACCGTAATACAACAAATAAAAGCCAAACCAATGTTACGGTTAGGTTAAAGAGTAAAACCCAACCGTAACAAGTGCAGTAAATACCCATGCACGTAATAAGTTACGGTTGGGTTTGTGGTAATCACCCAACCGTAAAACTGTGAAACTCTACTTTTCAGAAACACAAATGTTTAGTTACGGTTGGGTTTCTCAAGAAAACCTAACCGTAACCATGATGGTGTAACAAAAAAAAAACAGTATTATGCACCTCATTTCCTTAAATATCAGCAAAAAATGAAAAAGAGTTTAAGTTAGAATGATACCTGACTATTCTCAGCAGTTGAATCTTCACTTTGACGACTACTTTCTCCATTTGGTTTAGTTTCAGCATCACAACTTACACTTAAAACCTCTCTAACATCCAAATAATCATACATAGTTGGGTCTCCCTCAATGGGTATGTAGAATTTAGTTTGGCAATCATACAAGGATTCACCCTCCACAAATTTGCCACTAGAATCACTCATTTTGGGTTTTTCAAAATTTTGGGTTAAAACTTTCTTATCTCTCTTCCACTTTTCCCACCAACATAAAACAAATACACGACTGATTTAAGCATAAAAAATGAAGAATATAGGAAATGAAGATGATCATTTACGGTTGGGTCCGATGACACAACCTAACCGTAACTTCATTTCCACAAAAAAACTTATGTTTACGGTTGGGTCCGATTATTAAGCCCAACCGTAAATGATCATCGCACTTAAACTAACATTAAAAATTACGGTTGGGTTCTAACCCAAAATCCAACCGTAATATAATTTTACAAAAACCACATATTTGTTACGGTTGGGTTTCATTACAAAACCCAACCGTAAATTATCACTGAATAGTGACAAATAAAAATACAATTCCAACGGTTTTTTTATTTGAAAATATAGCCGTTGGGAATTTTTTCCCTATAAAAGGAAACCTTTCTTTTTCACTTTCTCATTATTATCTATCCCTTTCATTCTCATTATAATTCTAGACTTTCCAACTCATTCTCACCATACCCTTTAAACCATTAAAAATGGTTCGATACACGAATGATGAAGATGTTGCAATTGTTCGAGGGTAGGTTACGATGATAGACCACGCTTACGAGAGAGCCTTATATAACAACAATAGAAACTTTGTTGTAGCTGAAAATTGGATGGACTTTCAGGAGGACGATTCTTGGTGGGAGCGTGTGTTTGAAACGTTTGTGGCATTACACGGGAATAAATATCGGAGGACGTGCAGTACCATCAAGGGACGCTTTGAGGCGTTGTATGAAGAAATGGAAAACCTAAAACTGGAAATGAAAATGAGAGTTGAAGCATTTCCCGACGAAACCAATGTGGAAAGAGTAAGTGTGTCAATTAATAAATTGTTCTTTAAAAAAATATTTAAAATAATGAAACTTATAATTGATTTATTTTTTCAGCATGTCATGGCTACGGCGCAGTATAAAATCAAATATGGGAAGGAGTTCAAGCATACAGATTGCTATCGTATCTTGGAACAAAGTTTCTATCTTGAGTTTTGCCGTTATGATTAAGTGTTTAAGTGTTTAAGTGTAATCATCTAATGATCTACTGTATTTCGTTTCCTTTAGTTCTTCCTTTAATGTTAAAAATAAGGTTTTTAACAACTCTGGTATTTGATAAGAAAATGAACTAAACCCAAGCATAACTAATTTTGTCTTAAAAACTGCTTTTACGGTTGGCTTCCATGACTCAACCCAACCGTAACTACAATCCATACTAAAAAAATTCATTTTACGGTTGGGTTCGATTACTAAACCCAACCGTAACAAAAATTGTACAAACACCACAACTAGCTTACGGTTGGGTTTCAAGGCAAAATCCAACCGTAACAATATGAAAAAAAATACACTAAAACTAACACTACAAGTTACGGTTGGGTTCGGTGACTCAACCCAACCGTAACCACATTTCACTCTAAAAATCATTTTACGGTTGGGTTCGATTACTAAACCCAACCGTAAAAAAATTATAGAAACACCTTAACTAGATTACGGTTGGGTTTCACCTCAAAACCCAACCGTAATTTCTACGGGATTCTCAAAATGTCTGAATTTCCGTTTCCTTAAAGTACACATTTCCAACGGATTTTTTATTTCAAAAATCTAGCCGTTGGTTCCTTTTTCCCTATAAAAGGAAACCTTTCCTTGTCACTATCTCATTATTCTCTATCCCTTTCATTCTCATTATAATTATAGACTTTCTCATTATTCTCACCATACCCTTTCAACCACTAAAAATGGTAAATACATACACAAATGATGAAGATGTTGCAATTGTTCGAGCATGGAATACGATGGTAGAGCATGCTTACGATAGAGCTTTCTATAACAACAATAACAACGTTGTTTCACAAGAAGATTGGCATGAGAGTCAAGATACCGAAGAATGGTGGAAGCGTGTATGTCGAATGTTTGCGGCATTAGAGGGGAATATAAATCATAGGACGTAGAGAGCCATCAAGAGACGGTTTGAGACGTTGTATCGACAAATGAACAACTTAAAACAGGAAATGCAAATGAGATCGTAGCAAATCCCTACGAGAACGGTGTGGAAAGAGTAAGTTTGTCGATTAATAAATCGTTAATTAAAAAGAGATTTCTAAATTCAAACTTATAATTGATTTGTTTTTTTCAGCATGTGTTGGCTATGGAGCAATATAGAATCAAATATGGGGAGGAGTTCAAGCATACAGATTGCTATCGTATTATGGAAACAAGTCGGGTGTTTGATTATCGCCATTATCTTTAAGTGTTTAAGTTTAAATGGTCTATTGTATTTCGTTTCCTTTGTTTTTTCCTTAATGTACTACTTTAAATCTATTACAATAGAATGAATAAGTTAAAAAGGTGTGTTTTAAACCCAATTTGGAGTATATTGAAAATCAAAAAAAAGTTAACAGGATCATTTACGGTTGGGTCCGATAACTAAACCCAACCGTAATATAATTTGTACAAACTTTAAAACTTTGTTACGGTTGAGTTATAAGAAAAAACCCAACCGTTATTTTGTTTTGAAATTGCAACAAAAATTACAGAATATGCTACGGTTGGGTTATAAGCCAAATCCAAACCGTAAATTCTACTGGCTACGGTTGGGTTTAAGGAAAAACCCAACCGTAATTCTGTGTTGAAATTGGAATAAAAATTAACAGAATATGTTACGGTTGGGCTATAAGCCAAAACCCAACCGTAAATTCTACTGGATAACACAAATTTGGATTATCTAATTTGTGTGTTTTTCATTTTTTTTTTTTGTTTCAAACACCCAATTTACCTTCAATCTAGTAAAAATGATTGAATTGTTTCAAAATTTTGATTTTTAAAACTCAAATTTAACCAAAAAAATCAATTCTCAAAATGATGAGTTACGGTTGGTTTTTCCTTTAAAATCCAACCGTAACTATGGGAAAAATGGTGTTCATCATTTTCTTATACTTACGGTTGGGTCTGGTTGAAAACCCAACCGTAACTATGGGAAAAAATGGTGTTCATTATTTTTCTTATACTTACGGTTGGGTCTGGTTTAAAACCCAACCGTAACTGTGGGAAAAAGATGGTGTTCATCATTGTTCTTTGATTTACGGTTGGGTTTTGTTGAAAACTCAACCGTAAATCTGGGCAAAAATGGTGTTCTTCGGTGTTCTTATGGTTACGGTTGGGTTCGACATGAAACCCAACCGTAAATTTCTCTGAACAACAAAATTTGAATCTTTAAAAGCGTGATTTCATCAAATTTGAGCCATAAAGAGATCAAGAGTATAAATTAGAGGTATCCTCAATGCTACTATGGTTTATTGAATCAAAATCTAGGGTTGAAAAAAAATGAAACAAAATTTTCTTAAATTTTATCTAGTTTTTCTTCCCACCAAACACAAATTCAAAAAAAAAAAGAAAATCAAATCATTTGATTAAGTAAAAGATTATGTTTAATTAATCATGATTAACTTAAATTAATCTTAACTAATTAATGTAATTAAGATTACTAATCAGGAGTGGTTTTGGTATTGTGAAAATATTATGGATAAGGGGTTTTTGAGTTTTACTTCATAATGTCCCTATTTCGTCTTATTAGAGGAGCCCCTCAATCAGATTTGAAGCCCCTATATTAGGCTTCTTTAGTTATGAATCCCTTTCTATGCGGTTATACCTTATCATTTATGTATTTTTCATGTGTAAAAAATATATAAATTTAACATATTAGACAAAATACTATTTCCTCCGTTTTAATAAAAAATATTATTATTTTATTTTATTTTAATTTAAAAATAGACTAAAATAAAAAATAAGAGTAATACTTTTGCTGAAATGAAGATAATATTTTATAACTATTTTACATATTTAAATTTATTACGGATTATTTGATGTCAGTTGTATGGAAGAAGATTTATATCCAAATCATGAAAACAGATTCCGTAGTGCACAGACTGTTTGGTAGCTCAGTAGTTAGAATACCCCGTATTAAAAGTATGGCTTTTACTTTGAATAAAATACAACAGGGAACATTGTAGACACTCACGAGATCTCCCGTATTGGTATAATTAATAACAAATAAAGGTTAAATAAAAAGTGTCATTTTATGTTGGCATTGTGGACAATAGTTTTTTTTTAATAAAAAAAATAGCAGATATATTGAAAACTAATAGTGTTCACATTAATCACCAAATGTTGATCAAGACATAAAATGAGCATTATCACACATGATTCTTTTAATTAAAATCATACAGATTTATCCGTTCTCAAATTTTTTTTATTTATGCAAGAAACTAATCTCACTTTAGCTTATCCTCTTATTACTAGAGCATGAACCATACCATAGTAGTACGAGTTTGATAATGAGTAATTTCTTTTTATTTTTATAATAGTAGTTTAGAAAAAAAATTGGTTTTCGTTTGGGCCATGGCAGCCAATGCTCCTAAGATCATATAGAATCTCTGCTCCATAAAAAGAACATTTGTTACAATGTAGCTCCGTATGAACCATAAATAAAAAGACGCAACATATTTGTAAGATATCCTTTAGTCGAAAAAGACGAGAGATCTTAGTGTACTAAAAGTTCATAAATGGATTAATGATGGCCGCCATATACATAAAATTTTTATTAACCAAATGAAACTTTTTGGTATTCAAGTAAATTTTTTTTTTTTGAATTGTTTTATGATTGTGGCCTGTGGGGAGGAATTGAGATATAACCATAGTCATTGTTGTTGTTTCATATGCAAAGAAAGGAAGAAAATTGTTACAGAAAATATAATTATATATATGCATACATATTAGATTAAAATATAGAATAATTAAAATAAAATTGGGTGGATATCCATCATTAACTTTATTTCACAACTTTTTAAAGTTGTCCTTGAGTAATTTTTAAAAATTGGTTCAAAGTGGAAATTTTTGGAAAAAGTACTTTAAATTATTTTACCAAACACTTATTTATTTAAAGATTTGCTAAGAATTGGTTACAAAGTGCTGTGGTGAATTTTTTTTTCCAAACAAGGTTCGTATCCGTTATTCCTATTTTAGGGGGCTAGTTGGTATTTGGTACTTTAAATGTTGGTCAAATTAGGAAAGGATCTATTTATAAGCTTATTCTCATATTATCTAATATTTTCGACGTTATTTTTGTTTAATAAATTCCAAATGATCACGGATTTGAAACTAATATTTTACCAATAGGTTCCTTTTATAAAGTTGTACATTTATATCCAAAATTACCACAATCCTAACGTATTACACCGTTATCTACCACTTTAAAAATCTGCCGTAAAAAATTTAACGTTTTCAATGGCTGATTTCAAAGTAGTAGATGACGAGTTTTGAATTCTCAAAATACATTAAATTTTGGTATGAGTATATAGCTTTGTAAGAAGAATATATTCACAAAATATAAGTTTTAAATTCATTGTCGTTTATGATTTATAAAAAGGAAAAATTAATATCGAAAATATTAGATAATGTGAAAATAAACTTATGAATGGATTCTCCACATAATTTTTATGCAACTTTTTTTTTTGTAGATTCTCTTATGTATTTGAACATAATATGAAAGGAAAAAATGAATTATTATCTTCTAAATAAATTTTTGTTGTCCAACCCATAAATGATTTTTTTAGTTCAAAAATTTACCACAGTCTAGCGTCGTTTACTCGTTCCATTATATACTATTTGTTGTAGTTTGGTTGCCAATTTGCTACTGGGGTGACAGGCAGAGTCGGGACTGTGCAATGCGATAAATACGATCGTACAGGGTCTGGCTATGGCTAGGGCTTTTTTTGACCGAATCAGTTTCCACCATATAACTTTCTTAATCCCATGCACATAGTCGATTAACAAAAGTGAAAACTATTGTTAGACCATTTTTCCAGATTTTCACTCATAAACCCACGTCCAAAAAGCTTCACCATCGCACCCATATATTTCACTTTTCTTATTAACAAGCCTTTTTTTTAAAAAAAATTATATTTTATCATGATTTTTGTTTTACGTTAATGGCCAATATACCCTCTTGTTTGCAGACACAAACAGAAAGAGAGGAATAAAAAGGGAGGCAGAAAGAGAAAGTTCAGATTTACTTCGACGGAGCACCTATTTTTTACACAACGGCCCAGAGATTAAAAATGATCGGGCGGTGCTCCAGGATAACGCGTGTTGTTGGGCGGTTTTCTAGCATAAAGCTGTTGATACGGGCGGTTGTCTAGCGTAACACTTGCATGTGGCGAACGTCTAGCAAAACGCTTGATGTTGGGCGGGAACAAAACATTACGCCTGATTCTAGAAGGACTCCTAGAAGAACGCCCAAGAGACGGACGCACCACTAAACAAACGCCTGATGGAGCGGTGCGCCAGTACTACGCCTGATCGAGTCATCCTTGTGCGAGAGAAGCGTGTGAGATGAAAAAGACGGGCGGTGTCCTAACGCCCCGCCTACAATTCCAAGCGAGTTCTTAAGGGCCCTCCCCATCTTCTTTTTCTTCTTTTTCAGCCGCAACTTCTCTTTTTTCTCCTGAACCCTAATCTTCTCGTGTGCAACCCTCTTCCGTCTCCTCCTCTAGTGAACCCTATTCTTCACTAACGATCCCCCAAAGACCCGCTTACGTTTTTGAGGCTCCGCTTAATCTTTTTTCAAACATCCAAGCGCAATCAAGGTAATCTCTTTTAATTTTTGTAAATTATATTCGTTTTGTAAATCAAATTTAGATTATGTTTTATTATTGTGTTTTGTTAATTAAATTGGTTTATATATGTTGAATGATTAAACATGTGATTATGAAATATAGATATTTAGGTTTTAGAAATTGTAATTATGGAATTGGGATAATTTTTAGGGTTTATGGATGTTGTAAAATGGGTATAAAAAATTGATGATAATTTGTTGAATTGAAGATAGAATTGATTAAGTTGTTGTTTAATTTGAGTTGGGTTGTGGTTAATTTTATGATGAATTGACTAGATTGTTTTGAAAAATGGGGAATTTCGATGATTTTTGGTACATTTGAGGCTTTGATGTTGGAGTATTTTATGAACCCTACATTTTGTTCAAAAATGTTTGATTTTTGTATGTTGGTACATATGATTATCTAATTAGATAATTACTTTTGTAATTATGTAATTATTATGTTTTTCCTTGATTTATTGATTAATGTAGATTTTTATATTTGTGCATTGTGAGGATTACTCATGATTTTCAATCTTGTATGAACTGTTTGGCCAGATGTCGAGCAGTGTGACGTCCA
The DNA here is from genome assembly GCA_023531435.1 of Papaver californicum. Taxonomy (NCBI): domain Eukaryota; kingdom Viridiplantae; phylum Streptophyta; class Magnoliopsida; order Ranunculales; family Papaveraceae; genus Papaver; species Papaver californicum. The sequence goes on from JAJJMC010013372.1 coordinate 74,758, forward strand.
TATTCGTTGGTCGAAGGAAGAGGGATAAGAAGGCTAAAATTTTCCAGGATTCAGATGAAGACCGTATTATTGAAGAAAGGGTAGAGGTTCCCGGGTTGGATAACTATACTGTTGTGGAAGATACTAAGGGTCACGCCTCCACCAATATTACGTATTCAAACGACGCCAAATTCAAGTTTTCACATCGTGGTTCCCTCAAATCGGTCCTTCAGAACTATGCAGGTATTGTTAAACACAACCCTAGGGTCAAATATATTATTGAAAAGGGAGGATGGGACCGATTACTTACCATGGATGTAGTAGATTCATCGCATGCACCTATTCATTACATTGTTGAGCGTTTTTGGGATACCACGAACACTTTTCACTTCTCGTTTGGTGAGCTTGGGTTCACACTCCTTGATTGGGTAATGTTGACATGACTTAATATTGGTATTGGTAGTCCTATTCCGTATGACTCAGGGAAGTACAAATTTGAATAAGTCCGGGCGCATATTTTTCCTGAAATTAAAGATAGTGAGGTTTGTAGAAGAGAACATATTCCCTACCAGTGGGTTTCAAATGCAATTACGGTTGCATTTTTAAGCACATATTTTGATCCACAAACGTTGGTTGCGGCTAACGATGATAGCATACTTGCTGATAGAGTGGCAAGAGCCTTCTATATGTATGTTCTGGGTTAATTCTTCTTTTCAAATGCAAAAACCTATATTGGTGCTGGATGGTTAGCTGCTTTTGAGGATCTAAATGCAGTTAACGATTATGACTGGGGTAGTGCTGTATTTTCGAAATTATATTCCGGTCTCGTCGCATCTGGCAGGGGACAAAAGTTATTTGCCGGACCCTTCCAAATATTGGAGGTAAATTTCTTAGTCTTATTTATATTTTTTTTAATTTTTTATTTCTTGCTCACTTACTTATTCTATTGGTTGTCTTGACATTTTAGTTTTGGAGGTACGAATATATGGGTATTTGTCGGCCAAAGAACCCAACGCCTGAAAGTGAATCAGTGTGGCCTAGATGTTCTCAGTGGACGGGAACACGGAGGAAGAGTATTGATATTGTTCGTTCAAGGACTTCTCTTAATCAGTTGTCTGTCGACGATGTGACCTGGCAACCGTGGGAATCTGCGATCATGGTCCTGGATACTGAAATTGGACGGAAAGCAATAGAGCTCTCAGAGAAAAGGGTTATATTCTCTTGGTAGGCACTGTGAGTTTATAATTTATTTCCATAGGAATGTTATTTATTTTCTTTGAATTTCGGTTAATTGATTGGTTTATTTTTTTATTCTAATTTTCTTTTCAAAGAATAACATGTATCTCGGAGATCATGTTGGAGGCAATACCATCAAACATGGGGCGTTCCTAGAAACCCGTCTAGTCGTATTTCCAACTTGAACAATGACGATGCTGAGGAGATGAGCGAAAACAGTTTAGTCATTGCAAGTGAATTAGTACGTGTCGTTACGTATGATCTATATATTGAGTATTGGCGACATGCAACTAACCTACAGAAATATGCCACCAAAGTCGATTGGGAGGTTGAAACGTACGGTTATGCTGATGACCGTATTAAACACAACATCCAACATCCTCGTCAACATGTACCCATTCCGCCTCAACAACAATTGTCATACGTAAGTATACAACAAACCACTGTAAATTTGATTTTAGTATATAGTAATGGTTGAGAATTTAATTTTAATTTTTTCATAACAGGTCGAGGCTTATAGTTTAGTTCAAGATTATGCTGATTTTACGCAAGAGTTTCGTAACTTCACGTTAAATGAAACTAAGGAGAGGATGAACTTTTTTATGGCCAAAGATGAAGAAATACGGGGTCTACAAAATGAAAACAACATGTTGAACTCACAGCTTTCCCATTTTCGTCATCAACAACCACCCATTGGGTTTGGCACGTATGCTCAAACTATGCCACCACCGATGTGGAATACCATGGTTCAGGGATCATCATCAACAATGCAATCAAGTAACTATAATTCCAGATCATCTTTTCCTCCGTTTATGCCCCCGCGCTCGGCGTCCGGGAATCAAGATACGGAAGAGTAGTAATTCATTAGCATTAAATTGTTAGTTGAACATAAAACTTTTTCTTTTGTCAGATTTGAATTGTCTTTTCAAATTACTTTTCATACATTATCGTTGTCTTTTACCCGTTTTCTGTTGTAATCTCCTAAGATATTTAATCTTTTCTTTTGTCCTTTATATCTGTTTTGTATTGTCAATTCAAAACTGTGTTTTCTTTTTCCTTTGTCGTTTTGGTCATTTGGTATTGTCTTGTCAACCGACGTTTCATATCTTTGATGCGTCTGTTCACTCCACTTGCCTAAACTCTGTTTTTGCATTAAAATACCAACTGTGTTTGGTCATATCAAAACTCAAAACCTTTTCTTAATTTGCCTATAAATTGAACATTCGATTCTCCAATTATACAAACCAAAAATACAAACATCAAAAAGAAAATGGCATACTATCAAAATAAAAATCAGTACTATGGTTCTTGTTCTTCTATTCCTCCTCCTCATTCTTCTTCTTCTTTTTCTTCTTCTTCTTCTTCTTCTTCTTCTTCTTCTTCATCTGGTGATGATGATAACAATAGTTTGTACTCATCAAACGAAGATTTACTTGCATTGAGCCAAAATAACCAAGCAGTCACTGCGGGATTCATTGTTTCAAGTATGAATTGGCCACATACTCGTATGATAATACCAAGAGAGCGTGAGGACGGTGCAAAAACTTCTATGAAAAGATTACTTTTGCAGAAACCCGACGTTTCCTCCTCATGTATTTTATAGAAGATTTAGAATGCGGCGAGAATTATTCGACTGTAAATTGGGAGATGTCGTAGCTGTAAATAATTATTTTGTTCAAAAAAAGATGTTTGTGGTGTTCTTGGATTAACCCCTCGGCAAAAAATTACTGCAGCAATACGAATGTTATCTTACGAATGTGTGGCCGATGCAATAAATGAGTATTTACGGATCAGGGAAACCACAGTTTTGGAAGCAACTCGTAGGTTTTGTAAGACGATAGTGCATCTGTACGAGAAAGAATATTTGCGCACACCAACTGAGCGTGATGTTGAACTACTTCTTGATGAGAACAAGGAAGGGGATTTCCGGGATGCTGGGTAGTATTGATTGCATGCACTGGAAATGGGATAAATGCCCGTTCGCTGGATCAGGTGCTTACACTGCGTACAAAGGTAGTGAAAGTATTATCCTGGAGGCAGTAGTGTCATATGATATGTGGTTTTGGCATGCATTTTTTGGTATGCCTGGTTCTAACAATGACATAAATGTGATGACCGTTCTTATATTTTCAAAAAGCTCATCAACGGGAAAGCACCGCCTATGAACTTTGTTGTCAAAGGATATCAGTACGATATGGGGTATTATCTTGGTGATGGAATATCCCCAGAAATAGCTACTATTTTGATGTCGATTAAACATCCAGATTCCCAAAAGAAACAAAAAATTTCTGCTATGCAAGAGGGTTGCCGAAAAGATGTAGAACGAGGCTTCGGCGTACTGCAAAATCAATTTGCAATCATCAAACAACCAGCACGAATGTGGAATCCTGACGTACTAGCATATATAATGAAAATTGTAATCATTCTACATAATATGATAGTGGAGGATGAACGTTTACCCGGTGATTAGTCGCATGAGTATGATCAACGCAGCCACGGTGCACCTGTAAATATTTTTAGACACAACATTGCTGAACTTTCGAGAATGAGAGTGGACCAACGCCGACGTGCAGTACACAACAAAGATACTCATATTCGTTTGCAAAATGACTTGATCGAACACTTATGGTCAGATTCTGGTGAGGAATAAAAATTTGTAAATCATATGGATATGTTTTATGGGTAAATCTCTTATAAACCCGTCTGAAACACAACTCGGCCGCTAGGGGCACCTAGGGGTTTAAAGGATTGTATTAGCTCATGTATTGTCAATATATTTTAGGTCTACTTATTAGCTCATGTATTATCAATATATTTTAATAGATGGCCACATTTCATTATTTAATTGCTTTTGTAAAACAGTTGAACGTAAAATCATTTCATTGAATCGAAAAGGCATACATCGCGTAACATTAAGGGAAATTAAATATAATAAATCAGTAGATTGCACTTAAAACTTAAGAAAACCTATTATCAAACCTTTAACGGGTCGTATGACGCCCGGGACGACGTTCTTCACATCTTCGGAGAATAATCAACACAAAAGGATTGTATTCTTCCATCACCCTTAGGATTTCGAAATGAGGTTGGTACCTGAAATCTGAACTTTTCCATCTTCTCCATTCCTCCAGAGATCTGCAAACAACTTCATCATCAGTTTCATTCCTAATTCTTATTTCATTCACCTTAGCGGTTAAAGTAGAAAATTCTAGTACTGCCTTTGTTATTTCCATATATCGACAAAAAAGGCATGCTCTGTTCCGGTTATTGGGGTTACCGGTTTCATTACAAAAGTTAGCATGGATATGTTCTAACCATTCCATGCTCATTGAACCATTCATTCGACGTTCATGACCCCTTGTTGGATAATGTAATACTATGTTACGACATAGGGATAAATCTTCCTCTACGGTAAAATTCTCTGCATTAAGTCTAAAATTTCCGTAAGCCATAATTATGAAAACGAGAGATTATAAATCTTCTATGAAATGTAAAAGCTGTGGATTTGAAATGGGAATGAGAGATATAAATTCATTTATTTATAGGTGTATCAGAATACAAATTATAGCCGTTGATCAACGGTGACAAATCAGAACGGTAACAAAACGGTAACAACAAAATCAAATTAGCCAGGCGGAGGCCTAGGGGAACGCCTAGAACTAGGCGGACGTCTAGAAACACGCTCCATGTTAGGCGGTGCCTTAGCAATACGTTTAGACATGGGCGGTATTCTAGCGTTACGCTTCAATGGGGCAGGGATTTGGTTACCTCCTGTTAGTGGGCGTGATCCTAGACGCACGCTCCATCAGGCGTAGTCTTAGGTTAGCGCTTGATCAGGCGGAGATTTGGTTACCGCCCGTGTTTCCATGCGTTACGCTAGAATATCGCCTGGCATCAAGCGGTTCACTACACAACCGCTTACCATCAGGTGGACACCTACACCACCGCTCGATTAAACCAAGTTTAGCCAAGAAAAATTCCCATATTTACTCCGCAACAGTGTTTTTTCCGGACTAAAGACTACTTTCCCGTTGTGGCGGGATACTGGACCATCGACTACTTATACTTTTTGGTCCGTGAAATGCTCCAGCCATTGTGGACGCTCTAAGGGCATATAACTGCTTGGTTTTACCTTTTTGATATAAGACCAGCTTTCCACACCCTAGTTGATCCGAATGGGTGTAGGCCTTAATCCTGGTCACCTGATTAACGTTGAAGGATCTACTAGGAAGTAAACAAAAAGACCGTTAAACTATTAGCACAGTACACAATTTTTAGTATAATTTTGTACAATAAAAAACTTTTCTTGTAAGTTATATGTGAGTTGATTCATCATTTTCTTTTCGATGGAAGATTGTGCAGCCATCTTTAAAACATACATAACAGGTTACGCAGATTAAAGTAATTGCATAACAAGTTATGCAGCAAACTGAAAAGGTGCATAGCAGGTTATGCAAACATCTTTAAAAGGTGCAGTTATGCAGATTAAAAAAGTTGCACAACAAGTTATGCAGCAAACTGAAAGGGTGCATAATAGGTTATCTAGCCATCTTTAATAGGTGGATGTCATACCAAGAACTGTAGATTATTTTATAACCAAATTTTAGAGTCCAATATCATAGCTGCTAATGTCTACACAGGGTAGACTACCAGATGGACAGGAAATAACATTAAAGAGGCTCTCTAATAACTTTGAACAAGGTGTACAAGAGTTTAAGAATGAGGTTTTATTAGTGGCTAAGCTAAAACACATGAATCTCGTTAGGCTCCTTGGTTTATGCATAAAGATGAAGAGAAACTACTCATTTACCATCTCATGCCAAACAAAATCCTTGATAACTTCATTTTTGGTTTTGAAACTCTCCCCCAATCTTATTTACAGGATTCACATATTTTCCATAAACGTATAAGTGATAAACCAGTGTTCTAAATAGTCTTCAAACTAAGCTTACACAGTAACATGACTTATTTTTGTTTGTAATTGTACTATTGAAATTGTAATTGTAAGACTTATCATTCTTTGTAACTAAAAGATTCTTGTAAGTTTTTTTTTTTATAGTGGCTGCATAATATGCAGCTATAAAAATGGCTGCATAACTTGTCATGCATCCGAGAAAATGGTTGCATAATGCATTATGCAATATTTTTTTTTGTTTCAACTGAAATCAACCAAAAAATGTCTGCATAACATGTTATGCAACTATAAAAATGTCTGCATAACATGTTATGCAACTACAAAATGTCTGCATAACCTGTTATGCATCTACAAAAATGTCTGTATAACTTGTTATGCATACGAGAAAATAACTGCATAACGTATTATGCAATTTTCTGTTAGCATTCAAATAAAAAAATGACTGCATAATCTATTATGCATACGAGAAAATGAATTCATAACCTGTTATGCATCCAAGAAGATTGTTGCATAACGTATTGTACATCAACTTTATTTGTTACCACTGAAATCAATAAAAAATAACTGCATAACCTATTATGCAATCGAGAAAACTGACTGCATAATGCGTTATCCATCCCTTTTTTTGTAAGAATGTTATTTTTGAGGCATATATATCGTTTTAGTGGGTGCATAACCAAATTTGTGGATGCACGAACCAAAATATGACTGCATAAACTGTTATGCATCCTTTGTGGTGGCTCTATAATTCATTATGCATTTTTTTTGTTGGAATGATATTTTTGGATATACATCGTTTTAGTGGTTGCAAAGGAAAATTAGTGGATGCATAAACCGAAATATGGCTGCATAATGTGTTATGCATCCTTTGTGGTGGCTGTATAATGACTATGTATCCAATTTTCAAAATTTGTTTCTAAAAGGACAAACACCTCCGATTTCTCTGTAAAAATCTAAATTTAATATTGTTGTTTGTACACGTTGTGTAGATCTCTTTATAAGCTTTCCAATGAGATAAAATTTGTAAATTACAAGACACAAATTTTTAGATATGTTATATTCTAGTTTACTTACCAATTATACCCCTGAAAAAACAGGAAGCATAACGTGTTATGCAGACACTTTACAAAAGAGAGGGAAAATCCAAACTTTCTTTGTTATACAAGTAGAACTTGTTAAGGGTACTTGTATCTTTATTCTCTCTTTTTATAATTTCAAATAATTATGGATGTGACAATAACTAGGAAATATTTTAAGTTTGTCAATAAAAAAATAATTTTTTTAGACCTGATCCTAAAATCCCCTTAACAAAAATCATAAAAACATTTTTACTACTATGGTGACAGGCAGAGTCGGGCCTGAGGAATGCGATAAATGTGATCGCACAGGGTTCGACTATGGCTAGGGCCTTTTCTGGCCGAATCAGTCTCCCCTATAAGTTTCTTAAGCCCATGCTCAGAGTTGATTAACAAAATCATAAAAACATTTTGTTAGGAGAAGTTCGACACCCGACTTCTTACGCGTAGGATTAGACGCCCGACCACTAAGTTGGTCACTCTTAAATAATACTCCCTCCGTTTCAGGAAAAAAGTTACTTTCTCTTTAAATTTTTGTTCCAACAAAAGAGTTACTTTCATTTCAATATAACAAACTTTCAAAACTACCCTTGTTATTTTAAGAAATGTTATTATTCTCATTATAAAGATATATGTAATATTAAACTGTTTGTTAGGATAAATCTGAAAATAAATTATAAAAGTTATTCTCTCTCATCTTGCCTTAACAATTGTGCAAATAGGAAAAGTAACTCTTTTCCTGAAACAGAGGGAGTATATATATAGAGAATATTTATCTTAGAATCCTTATTTTTATGCCTTCAATCTTTTATTCATTTACTATGTATAAAAATGACTGTAGATTAATAATTGACATAATTTATAAAAATGACTATACTTTAATGACCGACATATTTAAAACCGAACCGATTAGTGATTTTAAAATGAAAATATTTGGTCGATTCGCATTGTAATTAGTTAATATTTTCACCGATGGCATTTAAGGTGCTATAAACTTATAAGTGGATTCTTCCCATAATTTATATACAACTATATATAATTTTCTTTTTTTGTGTATAGATTTTTATATGTTGAATATAATATGAAGAAGAAGATAAATTATTATCTTCTAAATAAATCTTTGTTGTCCAACCTCTAAATGATTTTTTTGGTTCAAATATTTATCACAGTCTGACGTCCTTTAATCGTTCCATTATGTACTATCTGTTGTAGTTTAGTTGTTAATTTATTACTGGTAGTATTTAAAAATAAATAAATATTAGTTTTATATCTTAATAAATGTAATATATGAAAAATATTTAATATAATAAATGTAGATATAAAATTTGGAACCGATATTCCAATGATAATCACCGATATAAAACTATACCAGTGTCTCGGTTGGTGAAATCTATTATCGACTATATCGCTCGGAACTCAAGTCCTAACAACTGTTATTCTAGGCACAACTTTATATAAAATATTTATTATTTTTAAACTAAATTACAATAACTTGCATTTATACCTATTTGGCTACAAATCCAATTTGTATACATGTATTTTAAGATTTATTACAAATTTCTGATTCACAATTTAACATATAATTTGATACAAAAAATAAATCACTTTATGATTCACGATTTTTATACTTTGGACATGATTCTGTGTTATATTGAGACCTATGTCCACAAATATAGTAGCACCTCGCTGAATCAATGACATTAAGACGTTAATTTTGTTATTTCGCAAAATACTATTTTATTGATAGAAAACAAGTTATTAATCTATTAAATATTTTTATTTAAGTTTGAGATTTCTTGTAAAGTTAAGTACTTTTGTTATTATAAAAAACTTACTCCATAGTAAAAATAATAAAACAATACAGTGGAATTTTTGAAAACAATGTATATATTTGAAAATAAGTCTAACCAGGTATAAGTACGAACAAAAAGCTTAAAGCAATTGAATCCCTATCTTAAAGGTTTGTATTTTTATAGTTGAGTTTGGCGGTACGGGTCTGGCAGTGGGACCAGTCTGCCCGGTTGAGTTCGGGTAGGGATCTGAATTCGGCTTTCACGTATAATAAATAAATAAATAAATAAAATTGAATCATATTCTAATAAGAATCCTCAATTGGGAAATACTCTCACAAATTGGAGGATACTCAAAATAACAACAACATTATGAAGTAATTTGAAGAACACCTTATCCAAACAATTTTGGAGAATACTCTTCGAAAATTAGATTTGTGTTAAGTTTGAGGAATACTCTTCTCATTATCATCTCTGCTTAATCAATAGAAAACAAAACAAAAATAATCCCCGAATCAATTTAGGAATCTTAGATTAAACCAGTAAATAAAATCAATTAAGAACTTGATTAATCAATCAAACATTATCATGATGCATATCAAACACACAAATCTTATCATGTTGGATTATAGACAGGTAGGAAGCTTTTTATTGATTTCCCATCAATTACATTTTTCCACAAGCTTTCTATTGAATTTCATATCTACATAATTAAATCAATCAATCTCCTTTCCCTAACAACACCAAAAACATTGAATTAAAAAGACGATAACTATTGGCATTGCGTTCATAACCAAAGCAATGCCAACTGCAAAAGTCGGCATTGTATTCATACTTCGAGCACTACCGACTTCTCCAGTCGGTATTGTATTCAACAACCGAGCAATGCGACTGTTATGAAAGAAGAGAAGAAAAAATAGAAAATAGAAGAAGAGTCGACAGTTGGGAAGAAGAGGGGATACTTAAATTATGTTTTTAGTGTTTTTTTCTTTTATATAGGATAAAGTATCCCTTAGCCTATATTATACCCCATAGAACTGTTAGTATTCCCGATTTGTAAAGGTATTCCCCAAAAATGAGTTCTTTAATAAGGCACCGTAGCTTAAAAGTATAATGAATGTTAATGCAATTTATATGATAGTTGATCTTTTTTAAGGAACTTAACAAATCAATCATCTTACATATATGATAAAATTATTAGTTTTTCTACACTGATCAGATCAATTCTAAAATATTTTATTAACATAATTATTAATTATCAAAAGTTTAATTTATCAAAGTTCGGTTTATTTATTTATATGTAAAAACTTGTTAAAAAATTGTTTTGAATGTGGATAAAATATTTTTGTTGTTTTGAGAGAAATAAAACTGATTTTCATCAAAAAAGAAAAGAAAAACGAAAAAAAGAAGAATAAAGAATCTCATTTTTGTTCTTTTCTAGGCCACATAAATATTAAGTTTGTTCCATGATTTTTTCTTAGTTCAGTTAACGAAAAGTCAAGCTAAATCAAATTAGTCCCGTGGAGTTGCAAGTGAAGAGTTTACATGCAGGATCTCAGAGGCAAGAACTGTGGTTGCAGTAGCACAATTGTGGTGGTGTTATCAGCTGAGACCTGGGCCATGCTGATGGCTTCGAAAACGAAGACACAATGGAGTTGGCAAAAAGTACAATGCGAAACAGATTCAAAAAATCTCCTTCGGTTCCTGAACTCTGACACTAAACCACCATGGTATATAAAGGGTATGATTAGTGAAATCAAGCAAAGAATGCATCAAATTCCTCAGTGCTCTATCCATCACAACTACATGAAAGAAAATCAGGCAACAGATGGTCTGACGAACTATACAACGAATAAAATTCAGTTAGGAAACCTCTCAACAAAATTCTGCGACCATACAACCCGATCTTTCTTTAATTAAATTATGCTAAACCACTATTTAGATATAATATATCCTCGTGTAATTTTTCTCCAAGGTAGGTTAATAAAATTTCATGTTAAGAAAGAAAAAAAAAACCTTAGAAAAGTCCATCTTAGCCGAGCCACACAACAAAAACTGGATGGGGTTGGTGAATGACTTGTTTACACCGGTCAATAGCCGAAATGACTTTGAAAAAAAGAGTCGTTCCTAGTTCTTTGTCTTCACCGACTCCATCAGATACCTACCGTCCGTTTATTTAGAGATTAAGATCTGGACTAGCATAAATCACCGTCCGTTGATTGAATGATCCTAAAACCCCAAAAGAAATCCAATGAATAACTGGGGCTGCTTTCTTAGTCTATAAATAGACACCCCAACACCAGGATTAAAACTCGTAGAGAGTTCCACAGAACAACACAATCCTCCTCCTCCTCCTCCTCCCCTCCACTTTATCACATAAGCTTTTAGGGCTTCCCTCTCACAATCACCCTCAGGTCAGTCAGTCCATCACCTTCTTCACTCTTTCTTGTTAGATCTTTGTATTCGTATTGATTCTTTCTTCCTGAAAAATCTTTTTAAAATTGTTTTGATATTCATGCTTTTTTATAAGATGATGATTGATACTTGAATATCTTGAGATCTAGTGAAGTTTTTAGTCATAGTAATGAAGATTTTTAGTTTAGCTATTAGATTTTGCATAAAAAATGGCCGAAAAAAAGAGAGAGGGTATTAATGTCATTTTCACCGTTCAGTGGATCTTATCATATGTTGATTTGATTAGTTTGATTGCACATGAGGTTGTCTAGGTTGATAGTAGTGACTCAGTTTGATCTGATGAGCTTATATGGTTTCATAGGGTGAGAAATCAAGATCTCCATTTTATCTGATTTAGGGACATTATTGTAATTTTTGGAAATGATGAGGGTAATTTCGGTAGATGTTGAACAAAATGATTTAGACATATTTATTCATTTGAAAATGGATTTTGTGTATCGATGGATTTGTTAATTTTTTTGTTTTGATGTAGTATTAAAGAAGATGGAGACATTTCTATTCACCTCCGAATCAGTGAACGAGGGACATCCCGACAAGCTATGTGATCAGATCTCTGATGCAGTACTTGACGCCTGCCTTGAACAGGACCCTGACAGCAAGGTTGCTTGTGAAACTTGCACCAAAACTAACATGGTTATGGTTTTTGGAGAGATCACAACTAAGGCCAATGTTGATTACGAGAAGATTGTTCGTGATACTTGCCGTGCTATTGGTTTCGTATCTGATGATGTAGGTCTTGATGCTGATAACTGTAAGGTTTTGGTCAACATTGAACAGCAGAGTCCTGATATTGCACAAGGTGTGCACGGGCATTTGACCAAGAGGCCAGAGGAAATTGGTGCTGGTGATCAAGGTCATATGTTTGGGTATGCTACAGATGAGACTCCTGAGTTGATGCCTTTGAGTCATGTGTTGGCAACTAAGCTTGGTGCTAAACTTACCGAAGTGCGCAAGAACGGTACTTGTGCCTGGTTGAGACCCGATGGAAAGACCCAAGTTACTGTGGAGTACCACAATGAAGCTGGTGCCATGGTTCCTCTCAGAGTACACACCGTCCTTATCTCAACTCAGCACGATGAAACTGTGACCAATGATGAGATTGCTGCTGATCTTAAAGAGCATGTGATCAAGCCTGTTATTCCAGAGAAGTACCTAGACGAGAAGACCATCTTCCACCTTAACCCATCAGGCCGTTTCGTCATTGGTGGTCCTCATGGTGATGCTGGTCTCACTGGCAGGAAGATCATCATTGACACTTATGGAGGTTGGGGAGCCCATGGTGGTGGTGCCTTTTCAGGAAAGGATCCAACCAAGGTGGACAGGAGTGGAGCATACCTCGTCAGGCAGGCAGCCAAGAGCATTGTTGCCAATGGACTTGCTAGAAGGTGCATTGTTCAGGTATCGTATGCCATCGGTGTTCCAGAGCCATTATCAGTGTTTGTCGACACATATGGTACAGGTAAAATCCCAGACAGGGAAATTCTTCAGATTGTTAAGGAGGCCTTTGACTTCAGGCCCGGAATGATCTCCATCCACCTTGACCTCAAGAGAGGTGGAAACAACAGGTTCTTGAAGACAGCTGCTTACGGTCACTTTGGAAGGGATGACCCTGACTTCACATGGGAGGTTGTGAAGCCACTCAAGTGGGACATGCCCCAAGCTTAGGAAGAAACATCATGTGATTGATGAGTGCATAATCTCTTTACTTCCGTCATCGTCGGCTACCCTGATGAATAATCTCTTCGCTGCTGCTTGTTCTAGTGGAAAAAATGAAACCTGCCCAAACGTTTTACTTTACCTACTTATGACTAGTTATGTTTCTGTTTTGTTTTGTGATTTTCTGTTTCTTTCTATGGTGGAAAAAGAGCAAGATAAATGGATTTGAACTTTCATGTGAAGTAAAGGGATAACACAGAAGTATTTATTCTTCTATCCCTAAAAATGTAATCTGTTTTGTGTTGCAAAGAAATCTCTACTGTAGAGGGCAGTTATTGTTATGTTCTTGTCTCTTGAAGTCTGGGTTATTGTTATGTTCTTGTCTCATTAGAAGAAAACAGCCCCCATTTGAGCGAAGTCTCCGGCCTTCCCCGTTATGACTTTGAGCATCTCTCACGTCTTATAATTGACTTGCGAATGGGCCTTTAACGACTGTTACCAAATTTCTTAATTTTTTGTTTTAAAACAGTTCTGGTCATCAAGTACATGGAAATGGATAACTTATGGTCATGCTGCACTGCAAGACTGTTATGGTCTGGATAGTTGACTTTGTATTGGCTAAGTTCACGAGCTGGAAATACCGGAGGCCGATCGCCTCTCAGGCCTGGTCATGTAATATCTCTTTATTTTTTTCCGTCTTAAAATCGTTATGGTCATGCTGCACTGCAGGACTGTTTGCCAATTCTGGTGCTCTTTGCTCATCCATCTCTTTGTTGAGGTAGGCTGCTGCTGTTGGCACTTCTATTTAATAACTTAGGTGCCCACTGCTCACATTAGAGGACACTGTTTTCATTTCTTCTTTTTAGGTGTTTCTTTTTTTCCCTGGATTTGGTTCAGTGTCAGTGATGGCGAAGATTGAATCCCAATACGGACCTTATGCTCGATCCATCTAACCACATTAACTGAAAGCTAACCACTTTCACTATCAAAGCTGGCTCCAAGACCTTCTCCAAGTTGTGAAAGTTGAAACTCTTGTACCAATGCAAGCTTGTTATATATAAAGTCTTCTCCAACTTAGGGCAAGCTGGTTTATATATAAAGTCTTCTCCAGCTCAGGGCGGAGCCAGGTTTTGAAAAAAAGATGGGCAAGTTACCAATATGACCACATTGAAGCGGTGCAAAATGGCCTAAAATGGCTAAAATGGACAAAAATTGTTAAGAATGAGCTTGGGGGTGGTTGGGTGTGCAAGTGTGTAACTACACACCCATTCTCTAAGAACGATTTTTTGGGGATCAGCCTACTTTTAAGGGGCCCTTATCTACTTAGGCCATATGTTTTACAAAGCTAAGAGGTGTCCTAATAGAATAAAATGACTAAGTTATCCTTTATTAAACTAATACTAAACTAACCTAAATCAAAAACCCTAACGATATATAAATCTAAATCAAAATCTAAATTAATTTTATTACCAAAATTAGAACTTTCCATCTCTTTTTTTCCCCTCTTCTTCTTATCTCTAACCTAATTTAGTAATTAGACTAAAAACTTGTTCAAATGGTTAAACCGAACCATGGTATTGTCAAGATTGCTAAAGAACTAATTGATGAAGTGGTTCAAGAACTTGTACCACAAAATGAAGAAAAACTGGTTGAATCTTCCTGTTCTAATGTTAGAAGGTAATACCCGACAAACCCATTCATTTCTATGCATTTTTTTTATTGCTATTTCGACTTGCAATCATGAAAATTAGTGTTAATAGGTAGTGCCAGAGAAAAGTTCGGTTATGATTACCAACCGAACTTTCTGTTAGGAAGAAAACAAGAACAATTAGGTTGAGAATTAAATTTAGGGGCTAGCCAAACTTTTGTTTTGACATTGATTTTTCAACCGAACTCAGTAGTTCGGTTAGATCGATAAGATATTTTACTAACCAACATTTTTTGGTCCCAAATTGGATTAAAAAGTTCGGTCAGAGACTCAGAGATATTTTTTTCCATTTGGCGAATATTACTCTGTTGTTGGTAACTTTAGTGTCAAACCTAGCCGAACTTTGTGATTGTTGACCGAACTTTTTGTTCGGTTAATTCAACATATACCATTCATAGCCCAACATACATTTGTTTATCCATATTAGGCTCCGAAAGAAGGTAAAGGCAATGGAAAAGGAAAAATAAAAGACTGCGATGAATGAAATGGATGAAGTTTTTTCTCTGGCCCAAAAGGCTAAAATTCCTTCTCGTCCTCTTTTCAATTTACCAAAAGGGGTTTCTGATGTACAAATATATCAAATGATGTTGGATGGTCCGGATTTTTCAGAAATGATGAACGATCCTGATACTTGGTTGAAAAGTGACGACAATCCCCTCAACTACGTTCAAGTTCCATCTTCGGATGAAGGATCAGAGGCAGAAATGATTCGGATGATGGAGGATGATCCGAATTTTGATCCGAGACTCTTTTTTAGGGAAAAGGACTTCTCCTTCAACCAATACTACAATGAAGCTGGTGAGTACAATTGTCCAGTTGAGGAAGATGAAGTTGTTGATGAGCCTAAGGAGAAGGAGAAGAAGAAGAAGAAGAAGCGGGTAAAAGTTGTTGAGAGTAGGACCAAGTCGAGAGTAACAAGGAGTGGAAGAATTTCATGAGATCAATGAGATTGATCACTTTGCATATCTATGCTATGTTTTCTTTCGTTTTTCTCGAATGTTTTAAGTTATTTTGAACACGTTTTATGAACAATATGTAAAAAGTGATGGACATGGTACGTTACTGTGTTGTTGGGGTGTTTTATTTTATGTTCAAACAATATGGTTTTAAGTGAATATTTGGTTTGCATGGTTTAAATTTTATGAAGCTAGATGTTAAGCGAATATTTGGTTAACTGATAGACACATTTTAGTGTCTAAATTGCACCTTAATTTCTAGTGAGTTAGTATTCGATTGTGTGTCTATTACGTGTTTTTATGCTTTTGTAGGTACATTAGAAGAATAAAGATTTGTGGA
>JAJJMC010013372.1:95888-117815 GCA_023531435.1 Papaver californicum
AAGTTCGAGAATCGAACCTCTTTTTACCACTATATAAAATCACATCATTAACATGATTTAAATTTTATAATTTACAAAAAAGAAATGTTAGCAAATTTTTTATTTTTCATTTGAATTAAAGAGTTCGGCTAGTGTTAGCAAATTTTGACCTAGCCGAACAATCAGTTCGGTTAACAAACATTATGTTCGGTTGGCATGGTTTAAATTTTTGTAAAAACAGAGAAATGTTCGGTTCCTAAGGAGAATAGAACCGTCTGCCGAACTTCTGAAACCAAAAAAAAAATGGTGAAATCATAAATGTTCGTCTAGTCATATCAATTTTTTTATCTAGCAAAACTTATAGGTTAGAGAGATATTATCTCGTTTTTTTTTTAAAAATAGATCCGTTGATGCCTTTATTTATATAAACGTTGCACTCTCTAACTCATTTTGCACAAACTTTTCTCGTCTTAACTTCAACTTTTTGACACCAATTCTATCTCTTCAACCAATTTTTAGCATTTCTAGTCACAAATGAAACCATTCACTATTGAAGACGATGTAATGCTTGTTAAAGCTTGCATTCCGGCTTACCGTGAAAGGCTTCATGAACGTTATTCGATGTTCTGGAAGAAAGTGAAAGAATTTCATTTCGAATTAGATGGAAATCCTAAAAACCGTAAATGGTTAGAATTAGCCGAAAGATTTGAAATGGTACAATATACGTTGCGAGAATACACTAGAATACTCCGTTGGGTAAAGCGATATCATCGTAGAGCTACTCCTGAGGAGAAAGTGAGTATTTAAACTAACTTGTCAATTCTTGTAAATGGAGTATTGTTAGTTTTTAATACTAACTTTTCAATTCTTTATTTTGTAAAGTACTAGAGTCAATCTCTTTAGGGAATACGTCATAGTGGAACAACATTCGATCACGAGCTATGTTATATATATTTGAAGACATATGCCCCGATATTTCTTAGACAACTAGAACATGAATGGAGGTAAAGATAGCCGAACTTTAATGGTTTAAGCCCAACATTTTTAGTTTCCACACTTTTCAAAAGATATAGACGTTAGGAACAAGTACTCTATATATAGCCATCTACTAGTTCACGTTCAAAATCACATATTCACTTAAAAATGACAGTCACTAATGCTAGCTTTACTCTAGATGAAATATTTATCTCTTTGCACAAGCTATGTGCTTTTTTATCCAAAGAAGGGTGAAGAACGACGTCAAAATGGTTTAGTTAGTATGAGTTATTACGGTAGAATTCTTGAAACCTTCCGCACCGAAACAGGTAATCCTAATAACAGAGATTGTCTGACGTTGTTTAGTAGATTTCAAACTATAAGAAAACAAGTCGAAGAGTTTATAGCTTTATTTCGGATTGTCAATCGATATCGACTTAGGGATGAAACCAATGCTGATGTTGTAGTGCGAGATCGAAAGGATTGGAGAAGATGGAAAGAAAAGAATTTCGAATACGAAGCTCATTATGACATCCTTCGTAGGTTTCTCGTAACACGTATGAGGTGTTGAAGATGCTAAAAATGTAATCGATTTCTATATTTGTAATTATGTGTTAGTAGAAATATTGGTTTGTAGCCTTGTAATCCAGTGTTAGTAGCATATTTAACAAATATTTTTTGAAACTCTTGTGTAATGTTCGACTAGGTGTAAACATTTAGTCTAAGAGTTCAAATCAAACCTAGCCGAACTTCTGATATGAAAAAACCCTAGTAAAATTATAAATATTCGGCTGCCAGTAATAAATAATTCCTAGCCGAAATTTTGACATCAAAAAACCCTGGTAAAATCATAAATGTTCGACTTCCTGCAATAAATAATTCCTAGCCGAACTTCTGACAAAAAACTAAGCCTGGATTTTTTAAAAGTTCGACTAGAGTTTAAAATAATATTACTAGCCGAACATTACTCTGGATTCTGCAAATCCTAGCCGAATATCTTATTTCTAGTCAAATATTTTGTTCGGTAAGGTCGATACTATCACTGCAAGCCGAACCTCTTACCAAAAGATAACACAATTTGAACAAAAAATAAATTATTCCTTTCAAAATATATGATCTTCAAAGCACATTTAGTTCAATTGCATGTCTCATTCACTCAATTACAATTGGCTGGGAATTATTTTTTTCCCGAGACATTTTCAAAGCTATCCACACATTTGCCTCATACAAATTACACCAACTCTTCATATCGTCGATATTAAATCCTTCCCAATAGGAAGTTATGCACAACATAGGAATTGGACATTCGGGTTTCAAACGGACTGATAAAGTGGTTGCCTCCAACCAATGCAATGAACACTCTTCGATGTAGTTGGACACATTTCTTTGATTTTGGTGTGAATATAACACTGTAACCTATTAAGAAATAATGGACCACACAATTGAATGCGTCGGGGAGCAAGTACCCACAATTTGGCATAGTCATCCAATGATCCCGTGTAATAAGATCCCGTGTAGACGACTTGATAATTTATAAACTGAAAGTTCATGCCACCATCCAACCCTCCCATCATCGTCTTGTAAAATACGGGTTTCTCCCGTAGTTTCGTCAACAACTTTTACCTTATATAATTGATTTCACAATCATTGTATTCCTTGGCACGGTACTGAAACGACCCTAGTTGTCCGACTGCAACGTGAAAACTAAAATTTCCATCGCCAGGGACGTCGTCGGTGGATATGACGTACTCATGAATGATTTGAGGTAGTTCTTCCAAGTACACCATATCAACAAATGTTCGCTTTAGATCCACGTCTCCAATAGGTGGTTCGCTTGACGACGATGGAAACATCAGACCTATTTTCTTTATATCGCGTTCACTTAGTTCGGCTGTTTCCTCACTACTCCGACATTGTTTGTTTGATTCTTCGGCATACATTGCTGCAGTGTACTCGTGACCCGAAGGATCTCTATGATTAGCGTGTATTTCACCATGCTTCTTAGCCAAAATATTGGCATACTTCCTCTCTTGTTTCTTTGTTTCTTTGTTGTTTGGCCTACCTTTGGGCTTGCACTTTTCCGGTTCGTAAATATTTTCTGTGTGGATAAATGATCTTCCTCATGTCATCCAAAAATATTTGTCGTTGGATTTTTTTCATCTTGCGGTACATTTCGAGTATGGTTCGGTATCCCCAAACTCTTCTCCAGGCTCTTCCATGGGAGGGTGGAAAGTTAATTGTTTCCAAAATGGATCAATGTCGTCTAAAGGAATGATACCATGTTCATACTTCACTATAATATGGCGACAAGGTAATCCCATCGACTTCTTCATGTTACAAACACATACCTCGTCCGGCTTGCTGTCCCAATCCTTAATCAAGTTGATTTCTACCATCAAATTCTTAATACACGCATGGGACACGTTATAATGGATTCCCTTGAGTAACGGAATATCAGCCCATTTCTTAGTCTTGAAGATAAGGCTCATTTGGAACTTCTTTTTGATCCTATCCATGTCGCCAATAAATTAATTTTCCATAGCATCAAACACCGACACAAAATTATCAACATGTCCAAAAAGATTCTTCTTCAACCGGTGGTGAGCCGACTCTGCCAAACTCGTTGCTTGATTGCCCAAGTGTTTGTGTTGGTTGGTAAAGGCATAAACAAACCTCTCTTTGTGCTGTTCCAACCATTGCCTCAACAAATACGGTATCATATCCTGGTACTCGGGGCTAGTCCAATGCCCGATGAAAGTCGTAAGATTTAGATAGTAATCATCCTCGGTAAGAGACCAAGTCAATGAGTCCCATTCATTAAAGAAACAAGCCCATTTGGCTTCATTTAATTCATATTGTTTATCAAATTCCTCTTTTGCATATGCTTGTTCATCTTCCGTTAACTTCTTTATCTCATCATAACCTCTATTTTTTGGTGGCAGAATTTGAGGCTTGCACCTATGCATCACATTACACAATATGTGGAACATACATAGAATATTATGTGCTAACGGGAAGACTACCTTTATTGCATTCATTAATGGGACTTCGTTATCGGTGACTATAACTCCAGGAATATCATCACCTCGGAAGATTGACCTCACTTGTTGCAGCGCCCAAGTGTAACTAGGCTCTTGTTCATCCTTCAAGAAACAAAAAGCCACGCTAATGCGCCCAACAACATTCAACAATGGCATCTCGTACTTATAGTCTTGTAAGTGCAATCCATTATAAGAACTTGGTAATGCCAACTGAACACACATCAGATGCGCAATAAAGAGATGTGTTATTTCTCCTTCCGGACCTACTTGCTTTTGAACGTCGTAGTTTTTCTGTTGTGCCATATAAAACAATTGTTGCATTACCTTACTATCTCTCCATTCCTTCTTTTTCAACGTCTCGTTTGCATTGTATATGGTGGAAAAAAAGAAGAGGTTATCCTTTTTATCTTGTTTAATGATGCGAAGCATAGTAATCGATGGAATACACATTTTCCTCATCTTAAATAGTTTTTCCATTTCAAAAGGGGAGAGCCTTACTGCGTCTGAATGTCCTTCGAGATGTTCAGGACGTTTGTGGTTATGTCTACTTTCAACAACTTTGAATAGAACCCATTTCCTCAATTCTGTATTAAAATTAAACACAAGCTTGAACGGACAATTGGTCTTCTTTGAGATAGTTACATTCTTCCTAGTGGTCTTTCTGATATACACATAACCCTTCTTCTTGTGGATTTCGGGCTTACGACTTCTCTCACAAACCGTTTCAAATCGTTTTTTTTTTAGATTTTACATTCAAAAACAATACACACATATCCCATTTTGCATGTTCTCTAGCCAAACTTTTTGCTTCATCAGGATTATCCCATGTCTACGTCGACCAAAACAAAAAGTTACAAAACTTGACAATTTTCTTTGAAACACCTAAGTACACATAAATTGGTAACCTACCAAGTCATTGACATAATGATGCGATGTATTATCGTACAAAATATCAACATAAGTAGGTTGATCATCCATAGGTATAGGCTCCAATTGGACCTACAAAATATATGCCAATATTAGTTCGAACAAAAAAATACTACAAAGTTCGGCTAAACATATATCTACATATTCACTCGAACAAACTAGTTCGGCAAAGTCGATAAATCCTATATGAATCGAACATTTATGTTCGGCTAGGCCCTTTACTACCATATACTGCCGAACTATGTCTTAAAAGTTCCCGCTACTTCTGTAACTAAAAGTTTGACTAAGACAATGTTGGGATCGAACTAGCCGAACATAACTCTGTTTCCGCTCGAACTAGCCGAACATACTCTGTTTCCGCTCGAACTAGCCGAACATTAGGTGTTCTTTAATTAGGTAGCCGAACATAGTCCAATCTTCCATTAACACAGAGTTCGGCTACCTGTGTTCTTAAATATTCTAGTTGAATTTATATCGAGCTAGCCGAATCTAAGCTATAAAATTTGATTTTTTTCATAAAATTTAAGCCAACCCAAGCAACAAAAACACATTAACAAGTATACTTGAGCATCAAAAGCATTATAATCTTTATATTCTTCGTTGTGATCCTCGTTTATCTCGTAAAAACCCTCATTTTGATACTAAGATTGGGTTTGGATAATAAAACATTCACCATCTAACAAATCATCCATCTTCGGACCGTTGTGAAGATTAACGAATAATTTGTTTACTCTACGAAGGTTCCGAATCCTCTGAGCTTGCACTAGAATCACTCATTTTGAATTTAAGAATCACAAAATCTAGGTTTTAAGATCTTCTTCTCCTTCTACTTCTCTCTCTCAATAATTCTAATTCTCTAACACAAATATTTTATCTCATCTACTACTAACAATTAACTAATTTAACTAACACTAATTAAATAAGGATATTTTGATCATATCTAAAATTATATGGATATGGGGGTTGGTAATTACTTCCTAATGACCTTCGCAAAATGGGAATGATCCCCTTAAATTCTAAGGGGTCCCCAAAAAATCTTTGTACTCCAAACTGGCTCCGCCCCTGCTCCAACCCAACATGCTTATTTGTTTTTTTTAATGTGACTTACAATTTGTAAAACATCCTCCTCATAAACCTCTTATCTTCATATTACTTAGTCATTTATCAAAATTCATTAAAAAAACTATTAAAACTATAAAATTTAAGGAAATGTATTTCCTACAAAATTCAACTAATGAATTAAGAAACTGTGCAATGAATCCACATCAATAATGAAAATTTAGCAAAATTCACTAAAAAAGATCCATTTTAAAACTCTAAAATTTAAGGAAATGTATTTCGTAAAAGAATTAACTAATGAAATTAAGAAATTGTTCAATGAATCCACATCAATAATGACGATTTCATATTAATCATACTCATTTAACAAAATTTAAAAAATTCATTAAAAAAATTCCATTTTAAAACCCCAAAATTTAAAGAAATATATTTCCTAAAAAACTAACTATTGAAATTAAAAAATAGTTCAATAAATCACGTCAATAATGAATAAATATAACTAAGATTTCACCATCGGAGATGATGTTTCAATAGTTAAGCAGATTTCATACCTTATACTTCCTCTGTCGCACGAAAAATGGGTCTTCCACAGAAGCAGTGAGAGATTCAAAGATTCAATATCAATCACACCACCACCCCAACACAAAACGAAGACAACCTCTCAATAAGTTCTAGTCATATATACTTTCAGTACTGCTTGTGCTCACAATGAAGAGTCCTATACCAACTTTTCTTCTTCATCTGGTATTTGCATTTCTTATTGTCTTCCTACTTGCCATATTGCCGAACCCAGCTTTATCTAGGAAAGAACTGCAACCTTTATCTGTCAAACATTTAGAGGGTTTTAGTATAAGTCAGACAGTAAAAGGTTTGCGCGAAATCAAAGAGTATCTCAAAGAATTTGGGTATACTAACGTGGTGGCTAATATCAGCAGTAACTATCACAGTGAACATGAAAACGACGATATGTTCGATCACGTTTTAGAGTAAGAGATCAAGGCTTATCAACTGAATCATAATCTTGACGTCACTGGGAAGTTAGACATTCATACTCTAGAACAGATTATGTTGCCTAGATGTGGAGTGCCAGATATCGATAAAAACGGCAAAAGTTCTATGAAATGGAATTACTATCATGGAGGTCACGATGGCAACTTCAAGTTTCTTGACGGGAATCCTAAATGGCCACCTTCCAGATACAACCTAACTTACAAATTCACCTTCTATGGCTCTGCAGTAACTAACATAGATAACCAGACCTTAAGTTCTGTTTGTGCACGAGCTTTCGCAACATGGGCAGCTGCGAATCATTTTCAGTTGAAGGAGGTCGGCGAAGGTGAACATGCTGATATCTTTGTTGGCTTTCGTAGAGGTGATCATGGTGATGGTGGCCCCTTTGATGGACCAGGGAATGTCGTAGGTCATGCTTTTTCCCCGAAGAAGGAAGACTTCATTATGATGCAGATAAGAACTGAAGTACTGCTCCAGCATCAGATCAACTTGATTTAGAATCAGTTGTTCATGAAATTGGACATCTTTTAGGATTAGGACATACTTCTGAAGGGAATGCTGTCATGTTTCCGACTATTGGAAATGGGATGTTAAGAGGCAACTAGGTTCCGACGATATTATGGGCGTTCATACCTTGTATGCTTAAACTTTCTGGATACTATTTTGTTGTATTGAAATGATGGTGAGGTTATATTAAGAGGCCACCCCTACAATTCAAAGAAAAAGAAAAAATAAATAAAACTTTAGGAATATTGATTTCTTACAGATATATTACTTACATTTTTCTTTCAATGTAATGGTTCATATCAATGAGAACTTAATGGTAAAATGCATTTATGGCATGAGTAGTTTTTGAGTCAGACGATGAAAATAGAAATAATAAATCAAAGGACGAGATTGAAAAGCTACGTGAAAACTCATTAGAGAGTGCACAAAATGAACTCATGAACTTTGTGGTCTGATGAGACATGATTTCTAATTACCCTGGTCCTCGGATAGTAGTGCTGGAGCGAAAAAGGAATTTAACGACTCAAAAAAGATAACTGAAGGATTAAACCTGTTAGAAGAGCACACTACCAATCAGTCTTCTGTCAAAAGCCAGTTGCTTTAAAAAAAAAAAAAAGTACTGTGAGGCAGAAAGAACAGAAAAAAGTTTGGGAAAAGGAAATGGTCGGTCTGTACACGGAATCAAGATTCAAGACAAGTCCAATGTAAACTTGTGCACATCCAACACATACAAGGAACTAGGGGTAGTTGACAGTTGAAAAGTTGAATCCAATACAAACTTGTGATGTAACAACCTTCTCTCAATGACTGAAGGATGTTGATTGTATAGGAGTCATCAACACATGTCTATAGGTTATGTTAATATTTGACAACTAAAAAATCGTTCAAAACTTGAGCTACATTTCCGACAGTCTGAGATTCTATAAATCAAAGGGTAATATCCACACGAAACTACACTGAAAATAGCAAACGAAGGTGTGAGATTCACACCATAAGAGCAAAGACAGTGGGGTTGGTATATTGACTAATTTTTCAATTACAACCCCACAGTGGGATGGACAAACCCAAAAAATGAGTTGGTAAATAACTATATTGGGAGGTTTGCCCATCGAAGCTCAGAGAAAGTCGCTCGTCTATGTTTAAGACGATCGACTCACATTGAGCTGCTCGGTCCATGCTAGTCCGAGGCTCGGTGCTAGTTGTACCGAGCATCGGCCTAACAAGGGCCGAGCGGCTCAATGAGATTCGACAACGGTCGAATCTCAACGGCTCTCATCCAACAATTCTCAAATTCTCCCCTTTAAAGTCAAACATTTTCAACTCCAAAATCACATCTTCTCCATTCAAAATTCTTCTACTTTTACTTCATTTTTAAGCTTTCCATCTTAAATTCTCTTTCTCAACCTTTGTTCAAAAAAAAAAAAAACCAGAAAAAAATGGATGACAAAGTTCGTGCTCCAAAATTTACTCAAAAAGAGGATTTAGCTCTTTGTACAACATATGTTTCTCATAACAGAGGAAATGTTCTTACTGGCCAACTCATGTCGCATATGTCTTTTTGAAAGAACATTTTCACTATGTTCATTGCAGAAACGGGGAACCCGAGAAACCGAAATGCTCATGGGTTGTCTACTCGTTTTCAAATAATTAGTCGTTCAGTCACTCGATTCCTTGCTCAGGTAAAGGTAATTGATGGAAAAAGATTTAACACTGTAACTGACGATGAAGTGATCCAATTAGCTCTAAATGTATGAGAGGAAACTGAAGGCAAACCTTTTCTGTACGAAACTTGTTTCAACATCCTTAAAGATCTTTACAGATTCGACCCTTTTATGTAATGATGTAGTTTCCTTTTAATCTTATGTTTCCTCTAAGAAAGACGTTGTTAAAATTTAATTGAATGTGGAATAAAATTAGTAGTTATTTTTATAGATTAATTATGATTACATAAATAGTTAGTTTCTTAAGCTAATTTTAAATTACAAATATTAAAATAAAACAAAACTACTCATTCGTGGGATAATTAGGTGAGTAATAATGGGATGGGTACTGGTTGAGATCCTTCAGATCCAATGAATTCACAAGGCTGAACTGGAGATGCGCCAAAGTCTATGTGTCTTCTGAAATCTTTATTGTGATCTTGTAGACTGCCACGACGAAACCTTAGTTGTAGAGGTTGCACATGATATGGAGATTGGTTTGTGTATCTCACACTATTTCCTCCTGATGAGAAGGTGTTGCTCCAAAAAGTTCTGCAAGATAGGGACTGAGGCTTGTGGACTACGTCAATGCCCGCAAACGTTCTTGTATATACGCCTAGTCAACTGATCTCTTAACTCCATCTGATTCATACGTTCTACACATTGTTCAAAAGTTGCCGTTGTGCCTGTATAAGAATTAGTTCGCTCCATACCTTGCGAGACAATTTGAACTATCTCAGGATGTCCTTGTAGATTATAGATCTCGATCTCCCAACTAAATTCTGGAAAATCGGACCCAACCGATGAAGAACAAGGTGCAGAAGATCCTCTTGGGGGGGCTGATGAAGTAGAAGCTTCTTCCGAAGATTAAACGACTAAAGTTGGAACCGATAGTGCGGGTTGTGTCGGTACAGGCAAGCCCAAGCTTCGTCTTGCTATTGCGGCAATATCAATCCCATAGATGTTCATAACATCTACATTAATTATCGGCTTCACGATTGATTTGTACCATTGGTCGTATGCATCTTCATCACAAAGTGCACAATAACGATCATACCTTTTCCATCCCCGAAGCCATCGACTTACGTATTCCGTTCCCAGGAAGGTTGATGGTGGAAGATTTTTGGGGATACCATATGCACCCACCAACTGTCTAGTGTATCTCTCCCCAAAATAATAGACACCAATATCTCAGAGTTGACTGTAGAAAAACACGCGCTGTAGTGAATAATCTCTGGATCTCATTGGCTACATCAGAATTGAAATCCTCAAAATCCTCATAGGGGTTCCACATTGTCTATCCTCCTAAGATCCATTTGGATTCTCCAGATATGTATATGATCTCGCTCAGTGGTGTTTTGATTCTTCTTTTCCCAGTAATTGGCTTCAAACTTTACCATAATTGGGAACAAGTTTCTACCGAACACCTTTAGTCTTGGTAGACAAATATTGGTATATGTATACCACCATAGCTGAAGTAAACAACGTACGATTAGTTTAACTTGATATAAATATTTGAAAACTTATATAAACTTGTATGATTAGTATATCATATTTACCTCAACGATTCGCCAAACACCTTCGATGCTTGGCCCACCCAAGCAGGCGACATCGAGACTGACGTATAACTCGGCCAATATAGCGGACCCCAAACATAACTGACATCCTTTTTCCAAATCTTGCAATGCCTCTAGCCATCCTGGTAGTACACTACTATTACCCATAAAAGAAAAACCTTTGCAATTTCTGTAACGTATTCGTGGGATGGATTGTTTCCTACAAGCTTTTGATATAATTTATTGGATATAAATTCCTTTAAACCGGCATTAGGAATCCCCAAAGCTCTTAGATCGGTATGCTTGGGTGCCGTTACTTGAAAATACAAAGGAAGTTCATCTTTATATTGTTCATTTGCCAACCAACCATGTTGGTCAAATGGAACATTTTGTCCCTGACCGGAAGGTATCCCAAGCAGAAAATACAAATCTGACGGTATTATTCGTGAAAAACATTAAAATTATTAGTTTCATATATGAATCGTATTTTTAGCATAAAAATTAAAAATCAAAATATTGACGCACCTATTCGAAGTTATCAAAATGGAACGTGTGTGTAGTATGCCACCAACGTTCAAGCATTATCGAAATGAATTTGACCGAATGTCTCTTCACCTCGATATGGTACAAAGTCCTCCAAGAAAATCTACTCAAAATAATTTTAGCACTTTCGAGGAGTTTATCATAGACTGGTTTTATTTCATACCAACAACCTCTTATTTTTTGACTTTGGCATCCCGGTCTGCTACTGACGATACATGACCTTGACTCGTGGCTGTTTCTCAACTAGAAACTACATTAGGATTTTCTTCATCCGAAAATTCTTGGTTAGTCGTAGAGGTTGAGTATACCTATTTCTGGGTGGTTTTCTGTTTCTATTTCTATTTCGACTGACATTATTTTTTTCTGAAAAAAATATTTAGAGAAGCGGATATGAAGAGTTTTTAGAGAAGCTTGTAGAGAAAATTGGTTTTGGTGTGAGTAGAAAAGAATGATTTTGAGTTAAATTTATAGAGAATGATGTTATAGCCGTTGGATTAATACCGTTTGGATATGACCGTTACCAAGCCAACAAGAGCCGCTCGGTCGATTTATATTGCGCCTTTTTGTCCTTTTCCTACTGCCCAAAACCGAGTTTGCCCATCCACTTGGCTTGGTATTTTGACAAATTTGCCAATGTCCATTGGAATTGCTCTAAGCCTCAAGGACAGTACACTTCCAACTTTTCTGTGCCAATTCTTTGGTCACAATACAAAGGCGACTGACTAGCATAATATTAGTCATCAGAGTACTAAGCTACATGCAGATTCTGCAAAACATTTGAAACAAGTTACACACGAAAAACACTAATAACCTGCAGGACTCAAATCTTGAAATTTTGTTTTGGTTCAATATAAGGAGATATTCCAACAATATAAAGAGGAAATCAAGTTTTCGTGTAAAGCTTCTCTAGAAAGAACTTAGAAAAGCCATAATCTATGCTATGTTTCCAAACCCCAACCATCATAACTGTCATTCAAAACCCTGCAAATATAAAGAAGTCCACTATTTGGGGATCTGGACCATGAAAACAAGAGAAACTATAGATCATGACACTCATAAGCAATCTACACTGAAGAGAGATTAGAACCCAAAAAGCAGTAAACATGCACAACGTCAAAACACCAACAAACTCTTATCAACAACACTCATATAAAAAATACAGACAAGGAAAATTGTTCTGCAGAAATTAACTCAACCAGAGAGATGAAACCAAAAACAAACAAAGTTATTTACATTTCACTGAAGTTTAAGTATATATATTCAATCCTGAAAGATGATACCGTTTGAAGAAACACTAAAGTTTACTGAATCAATGAACTATATACCACCGTCGTTACTGAAAGATGCTACCCATTTCAAGAAACAACGAAGTATATATCTTCAGTATTGGAAAATGACACCCATATGAAGAAACAACAACGAAACCAACCAAATCCAATCCATTTTAGCTTCCAATTACATAAAGCCATCTAAGGACACATAAATCAAAACCTCATTCCAGTGATAACCATAAGATTCTGCTTCCTAATACCAGACTAAAACACTAGTCATCTAAACACACTTATGGAAATCTTAGTTTTTTGGTATTAAAATAATTCCTACTAGAATAACATTGTAACTCACTAACTTGAATGAACAACATCAAAAGTACACAAGACAGGATTAGGTCATGAGTTTCAAGTAACCACCACCATGTAATAAACACAATTAAACAAACAATCCTATATGTACAATGTTTGAGTTGTTCAGATGCTACCTTTAGACGACTATTTAAATTGGATTGTTTTCTTGTTATCTGCAGTAATACTCCAAACTGAATCACAAATTACCAACGAGGTTTGTTCGTGATACTTGCGTGCTATCGGTTTTGTGTCTGATGATGTAGGTCTTGATGCTGATAACTGTAAGGTTTTGGTTAACATTGAACAACAGAGTCCTAATATTACACAAGGTGTACACGGGCATTTGACTAGGAGGCCAGAGGAAATTAGTGCTGGTGATCAAGGTCATATGTGCATTTTTTTGGAGAAGGGTGTTCTGTATTCGCACTTCGAAGTGTTAAGGGGTGAAATATACCTGATCACTGATGCGTACAAATTCTACGAGACCTGGGCTTTTACCTTCTCAGCTGAGCATTAATTCTGTTGCATCCGAAGGCAATTTTCCTAAAAAGAAGAAAAACAACTGTTAGAAAGTAATACATTTGCTGGATTTAAAGGAAACTATGTAGTGCCTGTAACAACAAACTTACAGAAAGTTTGTTAGGGTTTTACTCGAACGGCCAACAGGAGTGGACTAGTTAAGATGATGTCAAATACCTTGTGTATCGTTGATTTGTGACTGTAATTATGCAAATTTGATGACCCTATCCAGTATATCTAATAACCCATCCAGTACCCAGACCTGCGAGAATCCATGAAGTTGCTCGAGTTTTGGGAAGATAGCTCACTCCATGTAACTGTTGATCAATATTCTGCAAGACTTGCTGCTAGTTAAAGAAGCTTTCTTTCATTGAAAAATGTAAACATTTTTTACAGGTTTGTTTCATATACTGATACTAACATCATATACAGTATTCTTGCAGTTAATCTAAAGTTAATTGCTCTACGATCACATCCACTGGCAATGATCCTTTAGGGATTGACGACTCAAATTCTACAAAGGAACCAATGTAGTCTTGGTCCCCATAACCATATTCATTGTCATCGTCTTCATCGTCGTCATTGCTCAGAGTCTTGGATCCATCTTCATCATCTGTGTTTAATATACCAGCACTTTCCCCACTTGACAGTATTAATGCAGGATAAGAGTGCTCTGCAGCCTGTAATGTGATTGCAAATGCCTCGACCTTCTCTAAAAGCTCATCTGGCCCGAGTTCAATTTCATCCAGTAATAATGCCTTGCTTGACTCTATTGCCCTCTTCCATCTTGACAGGAATTTTGGGCTAGAGATTTCCAACTCAGGGACTAGTCTTTCATTTGCACTATGCAACTCTCCTGAAAAATTTCCAGAAAACCACACACTAAGTTGTAAGAGATGGAATCAGCTTACAGACATAACACAACCACAATAGCAGTAAGACCTATCGGTACATGCTCCATATGGGCAACCATTCTAAGGCCAAACATTCATCTAGCAAAACAAACGTAAATGTGATCAATCTATTCACAGTGTGAATAGTCAAATTGTCTGATATATGTTATTGGTTCAATTTCTGCTGTGCCAACAGTTTGGCTTCAGTAACGCTATAGGTGAACCACATCCTACGGTAGGTACACCCTTAACATTTTACTAGTAACAACTGTACTGAAGGTTATCTTAACAGCAGATTCTAAGGTTAGTTCATCTCCCATAAAAGGCCATCGACAAATGTTCATTCCAGAATTCGAGAGTAAATGAAGTTAAGTAATATTAATGCCTTACTCTTCTCAAAATTACCTGAATTTAAGGAAGCACTATCATCGGAATGATTACTGACTGAGACTGAAGGTGGAGCTTCAGGATACATAGATTTCCATTCTTTGCCCCTCCATGTCAATATTTGCTCGTCATCGAAAGACAATAGAACACAAGGTACCAACTCCTGTTATCAGCTAACCATCAGCAACGTAACATCTGGAAAGTGTAAACCCCAGGCCAAATATATTGATCATGAACTAAACTTTTAGGTTTGTAGTTCTTCCTGTACCAGAAGAAAATACACGGACCTTAAGCTTTGCACCAATCTTTTTATAATCACTTGCATGCATTCCTCGGCAGTCAATCTTCACCAACGGGCTTCCTTCAAAAGCATCCCTGACGTCCTTTACAAGGGTCATGTAAATTCCATTTTTTGCTGTATTTAGAAAGAAGAGATCAATCATAGCTGAATGAATTGGACCAAATACTTTATAGAGCTACTTAGGGAAAAAATTTGGATTATTTCTGAGAAGCTAGAAACTTTGCGGACCAGACATGTTATACAGGGGAAGAAAAAACACCAGTAGTGGAAGTCACTACATGAATGCGGGTAGAACTAAGTGTGGATGATTGGTTGCATAGACGTTAAAAGTAACACAACCTAGAAACTAGTGTTACCCAGACATCCATGTTATTTTCTAGTTTTGTCTACCTGCCTCCACGGTATCTATATACGCATTCAGATTTCAATGAATTAGCCTGTAAACAATCTCTATCTCAATTTCAATTGAGAAATAATATCATTTTTATGCATTTTACGGATGAACAAATGTAAGGATAAATGAACATGCTTTAGAGACAAATGTTTACCTAGTTTACAAATTGGTAGCAGATTCTTCCCTTTCTTTATCATGTCAGCAGCCTCAAATTTGGTCAAACCTTCAGGAGCTTCCTGGATGAGTTTTGGATAGACAGGAGTGGCTGGTTTCCATAACATTACAGGGTATTGTGGACGAGTACGATAGTTATAATTTCTTCCACGGAAAAGATAAAGAACACCACCAACTCGATGAATTATCTTTCCACCCGTCTTTTCCTGGCATTAGCATTCATACTTGAGCACAGAACAACAAACACCATATCTCATGTTTTGCCAATAAAATTAAACAAAAAACTTATGGTCTAACCTCGAGATGATAACAGACATTGTCCATATCAACAGTGGGGACACCTCTACATCGAACCTTACAAATCCTTTGCCTCTTCCAATGCTCATGGATTAACTCCAACATATTATGTGTCAATCCATCCCTCCCTGCAAAAGAACCCCAATTACAAAAATCACTACCAATTAACTCACAAACGAAACAACTATTGAAGTATCATAGACATACTAGATGCCAAGGCAACATTGCAATAACGAACGGACGCCACCATGCAGTCAGGACCAAATCAAATTTTCTAGAAGATTGTGTAATCACAATGATACTCTATAACATAATTCGCAAAATGCCACACTCAAAATGTTCAATATCGAAAGAAATTTGACCCTTACCGAGATTAACTTGCCGATTATGAGACAAATGAGGCTTAACCAACATCCTAACCTCCTCTCTCGTCAACCTCTCTCCCATAATCTCCTCTCTAGTCATCCCCTCCTTAGGAAACCTCCCAAGTGGAAACGGCCCTGGCATTTCAACCTGCTTCACACCCTTCATTCCCACTGGTGGTGGATTAAACGAATCAAACAACGGTATATTCTTCTTTGATTTCTTCAATGGAGCTTTTCCAGTCCACGGCCTGGGCATTGTGGGTGGCGCAAATGGCAAAAAAGCTGGTTCACGGATAGCTAGTGGTTTCACTTTAGGTGTCTCAGAGTAACTAAATTGGAACTCAAATGGAGCACCAGGCAACAAATATGATACCCCGGATTCACCAATAATCACAGAACGATCACCTTCTGATGAAATTACTCCGTCGGAGACAGGTTTATAGTATTTTGTACGGCGGTGGAAGGTTTTGAAAGCTGGACTGGTGGATTCATTTGGAGGTTGTTTAGTGAGTGATTTCTGCGATTTTAAGGGTTTGGGGTATCTTGGAATTGGGATTGGAGTAGAGGGTTTGGGCGTTGGATCAGATGGGGGAGGGAGTCTAGGGTTTGATGGAAGGGAAGAGAAGAGATTGAGTCCTGGGAGTGTTGCAAAAATCGCCATTAAGGAGAAATTGTGGTGGGAAGTTGTTTTTTAACTTTGCGGATGGATGAGGCTTGGGATTTTGAATTTTTTTAGTGAGAGTAGCGTTTGAGATTTAACTTCTTCTATGGAAATCGCATTTGCTAAAATACACGCGACCGTAGCGTTTGAGGATTAATCTAGGGAACGGCCCCAACGAGTAGGGCTGCATATGGTTCGGTTCGGTTCGGTTTTTGCCCTAACCATTATCAAAACTGAAAGTTTCGGTTTTTCAGTTTTGAAAACCGAGTGTCACCATTAAGTTTTCTGGTTCGGTTCAGTTTTAACCGTCTCTTTTTTTTCGGTTTCGGTTTCGGTTTTAACCGATTATTTTTAGATTTTTTTTTAATAAAATAACCAACTCATGTTCCATTCACACATTATTCATTCCTAATCCATTTCTACCATTTTTTCCCTAGACCTTTACTAGAAGAAACATAAACCAAACGAGAACACCAAAATTAAACGATGTAAGATCTAACTACTAGTAAGTTGGACTTGCAGAAATTCAGTTCCATGTCATCAACTAATTGGTAAAATCTGGATGAATAATAGTTGATAATGGCTACGTTCAGTCTCAATTTTTTAAGCTGTACATCTCATATCACGTAGTAGTTTGAAACTTCAAATGCTTCAGCTTGTTAGCTTATATATGATTATACTAATCCTTTCATCTTTGGAAAACAGATTGTATACCAGAGAAATGGAAATCTATACTACCGTACGAGCACCCAGAAAGCACTAGCAAATGAATAGAGTACGAAACCTTTTGGTAGGATTTTAGCCATCATTATGTAGTAACCATTTTTTTAACCATTTCGGAGAGAGGCGCAAGAAGAAAGAATGAAACAAATCTAGGTTTTTTCTTTTTATATATTAGGGTTAGAGATCAACGGCTGAAAACCCTCTGAATCCAATGGTTATTATTAATCGATTTTTTTGGTTTTTTTGGTTCGGTTCTAGGGTAGGACCAAAACCGAACCAAAATTAACCGGTTTTTTTTTTCCGTAACCGTTCATCACTATTTAGATATTCGGTTCTGCTCGGTTCGTTTTTTTTTGGTTCGGTTCGGTACGGTTTTGTCGGTTTTTTGTGCAGCCCTACCAACGAGTGTTCGAATTTAGGGAAAATTTGGTTACAAGGTGATTTAGTTTTGGTTAAGGGGTATTCATTGGTCTAGCCAATTAAGCAATTTTCTTTTATTTGCTTGATATTTGACATAAGCCCACACCTATCCCTGGCAGATTTGAAACCACGCCACTAAATCTGCCCCCTGAGCAGACTGAACCCAATTTTAGTATATTTTTGCATAATATATCAATTAGACCCCACCAGCCTCTGGACCATATCCATAGGGGTAAAGGGTTAACATCACAACCGACAATTAATGTGCGGTTGAAGGGGTTTGAAGTCCCGATCTCACATTTGTGAGGCAACATGTGAATCATCCTATTCGAGGAATAGACATAGCTAATTAGTCAATTATTATTGAAAGTTTTTACTATTTTTATAATAATTTTATCATAAATGTTTAAAGATTCTTATCAAGGTTATAGATAATTTTTTTGTATACCCTTTTCATTTCTTATAGTAAGTAAAAGAAAATATTTAATTTCTACGAACTCTTACCTCTTGCCTTAACGATTTGCCAAACGTTTTACTATGCTCTTTGTCCGGCTTCTTAATAACGTAAACAAACTACTCCACCAAAACAGTCACAATTCACAAATACTTAAATTAACCTCATTAATAAGCAAATCAAATTAACCTCAACACCAGTGAGCAAAACCAACGGCAAAAACAACTAAAATAATAAAATCTTTTGAAGAAAATGTAGATGCAGAAGATGTAGTATTCGAAGAAGTAGAATTAGGTGACACAGTTGGAGTCATGGCTCCCCCTCTTATCGATGAATTCAAAACTTGGATATCAACCTTCTGGCCTACGATGCAGTGACCAGGAACACCACAGATAAAGTAATGGTGACCTTCTTTTATGATTGGAATTGAATCGTTTCCCGTGGTATAGATAGCGAGTGGGGCATTTGCATTACATGATTCGTAGTACGGAGGAGCTCACTTGCATCACATTATGGTGTTGAAGACTATATACGAAACCTAAAAGGCATAAAAAAAAATGTAACAAAAAAATCAGAAAACATTGTATACAAAATTTAAGGATAATCTAGTTAGAATTCACAAATCAAAAAAATATTTTTTTTTTCTTTTTGACGAAAAGATTAAATTCATATAAAAAAAGTAAATGTGTTAAAAAACCGTCACTTACAAGGAGAAGAAAATACTAAAAGAAGCAAATCAAAAAAATACTAAAAGAAGAAACTTACGGATGGTGTCTCCGACTTGAAAAGTTTGGTTAGAAGCCCACTTGGCATAATCATAATGCCCGACCGTGGTCCAACCGTTAAATTCGCCGACGTTATAAACGACACCCATTATCATTAAAGGAACATTCGAATATGTAAACATAACAGCCAAGAAAACCAAAGCTTTAATATTAAAAACCATAATTTTGATTAGAGAGCAAGGTAATTCTAAAGTGAATAAAGAGAGTATTTTTTTCTTTTTCTTTTGAAGCATATAAAGAGAGTATTAATGTGGAAGACTAAGCTTAGTGCAATTAAGTATATATAGTTTTGTTTTGGAATGACTTCTTCTTTTGTTATTATAGGGACTTCAGAAATCTAGTGAGAATAGGAGAAAAGAAAGGAAGTCATTTGGCTGAAAATATTTTGATAACTAGTAATTAGTGGATCTCACTAACTACTACTAATTGTTTCTCTATTCCAGTAACAAGCTCTGCATACACACTGGGATATAATTGTCACAAAAGTATGCAGTTATCAATTACAGTATGTTATTTCGTTACCATGGTTGTGGTGGGTATGTAGCTAATTTGTCGGATGCAAATAATTAAAGACAGGAACCGATTTTTCAGGTGATTTGTAAAGCTTATAAAAATTCAACAATTTGCATACAGTTTTACTACTAACTCACTTTGCTTTACCAGAAAAGCCGGACAGGATGATGAGGTTAAAATTTGGCTAAACGGTTTAATATGTGTTAGAACAATGGATCTACATTGTTATTGATTGAGTTAACATAGAAGCAAGTAGTGCTTCACATATATAGGGTATACAAAAGATAGATTAAAAGTAACTTACATCTAGTTGACACTTAAACAAACATAAAGATAATAAACCTAATAACACTCTAATAACACTCTAATACTCCCCCTCAAACAGATGCTATACTATTTGATTGCATCAGTTTGAACCTTAGAAGTCGAAATTACTCTTCAGGAATTGTTTGAGACAGTCGGAATGCCTCTTCAGAAGTTGTTTGAGGAAGTCGGAATTCCCCTTCATAAGTTGGTATGTACAGATTGCTTGTGTGGCTGTTGAAATCCAGAGGGACCCCATAATCCATTTTCTGTTCAGCCATAATCGAACTTATTGTTCTCTGTTGGTTAAGAGACACAAATGGTAATGGTAATGGTGTTCTGTGTTGGTTAACAGACACAAATAATAATGATGTTCTGTGTGGGTTAACAGACATAAATGATAATGGTAATGGTGCTCTATGTTGGTTAACAGATACAAATGGTATTTGTTTTGGTTTGTAGTTTAACTGATTTTGAAAAGTTTTTAGAATTGGTTCAAAGTGGTGTTACTTCACTGGTGAGACAAAATTGAATCAAGGTATTAAGATGTTATAAACTGGTATTGAAAAGTTATAATAAAAGTGGTGGTTCTGATAATGAAGAGACTGGGTTTGAAAAGGTACTTAAAAGGTGGTTATCCAACATTTATTTAAGTACTCCCAAAATCAGCCAAAGAACTTGCAACAGAACCATAACTTGCTCATAATAAGGCTAATCCAGTCAACTGGTTTCAACTGAACTTGACTTGTGTAAAAAGAACTAGTAGTTCAGGCATTTCATCAAACACATGTGTGCAGTTTTGGCACAAGAAGAAATTGGTTTGATGTGTTACTATAGTATAGCCTAGATTTATCTCCCTCTCTGCAAATTTACATTCATTCAAAACTCTAACACATTCATTTCCTAATCTGTTCTTCACCCAAATATCAGCACAACAACATTTGCTTCAACTGATTTCTCACCAAATCTTCACAAATCTTTTACAAATTCGAAATTATCACAAACCCAAGTCTTCTTCTTCGTCCCAGATTTGAAATCCCTGTCCTAATCTTTTTCATTCACTACCAAGAGTTCACCGCTAGCCAACCAAGGTTCTACTGCTCGTAAAGCAGTGAAGAGAACTTGGATTGAACCGGTCACAAGAGAGAATGAAGATAGAAAACAGTGAAGATCGCAGAGATGCAGCTGGTGGTTTTGATTTGAGAAGAAAATAGAGAATAGATGGTGTTGTTTGCTTATCTGAGATTTAGGGTTCGAAGAAGAGAAAGCTAATGAGTGTAGAAGTTCTGGGTGACTGATAGAAGAAGAGAAAGGTGGTAGTACTGCTAGATACAAAAAGAAATCAGTGAAGGCATTTGTGGCTCGATTTGTTGTTGAAGATTAATTTGTGGTGGGGTTTGAAGTTGGTTCTGTCGCTGTTAAGGGTATGTGTGTGGAACTGTTGCTCGAGAGAAGCAAGGAAAGAAGTTAGGATGAGAAGATGGTGTTGCTGTGATTGAGCTCGAATGAGATATGAATGGATTGATTTGAATCTGTTCTATGGTGTTGATGTTATTCCTCCAAGATCGGCCGCCGCCGCAAGGCTTGGAGGCTCTGATACCATGTTAGAACAATGGATCTACATTGTTATTGATTGAGTTAACATAGAAGCAAGTAGTGCTTCACATATATAGGGTATACAAAAGATAGATTAAAAGTAACTTACATCTAGTTGACACTTAAACAAACATAAAGATAATAAACCTAATAACACTCTAATAACACTCTAATATGTGAAAGATAATAGTCCCACATTGCTAATATCCCTATAATAAACTT
>JAJJMC010013372.1:157600-194382 GCA_023531435.1 Papaver californicum
GATGTATTTGATGAACTGTACGAGACTAGACATTGCTTATGTAGTGAATAGGTTAAGCAGGTATACTTGTAATCCAGGGCAGATGCATTGGGATGCACTTATTAGAGTGCTGAGGTACTTAAAATATACAATGTCCTTCTGTTTGAGTTATGAAGGATACCCTGTTGTCCTTGAAGGATTTTACGATGCAATATGGATAGCAGACTTAGATTAGTCAAAGTCTACGAGTGGGTATGTATTCACTCTAGCAAGAGCGTCTTTTTCTTGGAAATCTTCCAAACAGACATGTATAGCTCGTTCCACTATGGAATCAGAGTATATTGCGTTAGATAAAGCAGGAGAAGAAGCCGAATGGCTATGATGCTTTTTAGAAGAAGTTCTTCTTTGGCATAGGCCTGTTCCAGCTATATCTATATATTGTGGAAGTACGTTTGCGATAGCTAGATCTAAGAACCGTGTTTATAACGGGAAGTCTATACATATTCGTAGAAGACATAATTCTTTGAAACAACTTATCTCTACTGGCGTTATTACCGTTGACCATGTGAATTCTAAGGAGAATATCGCATATCCTTTGAAAAAAGGATTTTCTAAAGATATAGTTAGTGCTGCATCGAGGGGGATGGGACTTAAGCTCATAAAATAAAATTGCCATGAAGGATGCTCAACCTTACTGACTGGAGATCCCAAGACGAAGGTTCAATGAGATAACTAATTTATGGTGATTAAAGGTATGCACAACGGCACAAACTTAGCAATGAGGAAGTGGGTCGCTTCTTATAAGAATTGAGCGAATTCTTCAAAGCATTTTAAGAAACGGGATACGTCCAGGGCCAAAATGGACATAACGGCACAAACTTAGCAATATCAGGAGGATATCATGCGTGGTTGTTATCGCAAATTGCATCAAACGCTAGCAGTTCAATATATCGCGTTCACTGTCTCTAGCAAGTAGTTTCGTTAACTTCTAACTAAGTAAAGGTTCAAGACCTGATGGACACCTTTGCCTATATGGTATTTTCCGCATTATGATTTTTTCGTTTTTTTCCGAGATTTCATTCATGTGGGGGATTGTTAGAGAAAATGAGTTTTAAACTAAATGTTTTTGGTCTTGGTGTGATTTGATCTTAGGACCTAAGGGTTCTATGGATGCTCCTCATTTCTTTTGAGTGAATGAAACTCTTTATTTTAGTCCCACATTGGGTAATCTAGAGAAGGATGTCCACTATATAACTATTCTCATTTGGATAGTATGTAAAACGTGGGTTGAATTGGGTGGGCAAATAATACATGGGCTAACTTATGTATTGGGCCTGCGTATGTGAAAGACATCAACCATGATCTATTATTATTATCGAAAATATTTTTACAAGAAATCTGAAACCCTAAAGGTTTCTTTTTATGTTTATCTTGGGAAAACTTGATTTACAAGAAATCTGAAACCCTAAAGGTTTCTTTTCTCCTATAAATACAAAACGTTTTCAGAGTTGAAATCCATCCCAGAAGCGGCTACGATCCTGTCTTCTTTCACCATCTTCTCGCTTTGTTTTGTGATTTTGAGTGTTTATTTCCCTTCCTTCCATGTTGCTAAGTTCAAGAGTGGGTAGTTTGTGTTGTGCTAATACAAGCTATGTCGGGCAGTCTTATCCTGGACACAACTACGCACGTTGGGGTTTAGCATTGCTCTTCTCAAGTATACCCGTGAACTAATGTGTTAAGGACAACTTGTTGAACATGTGATTCTGCCCTCGTAGTTGTACGTGGTAGAGTTGTTTTCAGTTCAGCTTTTAAATATTATTTTGATACATCTAACAATGTTGTTTATTATTGCAAGATTCCAACACTTATAATTCTTGATCTAATTAAGTACATATTTAATTAACCGGTCGACGCTACATACCCATCAATAAACTCTTCCTCAAATTTAGACTGATGCGATAATTGCTTTATTGGCAGATGTATGGACCCCTTTATGATATATTGTGGAAGAGGGAAGTTGCCGTGTTTTCTTGGGAACCATGGGTCATTCTTCGATTTTGTAAGTTAAGCCTAACAGCTCTATTGTGTAAGTAAATGGATCAAATTGTGACTCTTGTTATGAAACAGATCCCAGGAGATATGGTGGTGAATGGTGTAATAGTGGCGATGGTGAATCATTTGTAAAGTAATAATACAAGTGTCTCTGACGATGATGAGAATGATAATGATCTATGTATCTACCATATAAGTAGTTCTGCCAACCGACAGCAGATGAACCTCATTAAGATGGTAAAATATGCTTATCACTATTTCTGTGAGAATCCGCTGATGGATAATTATGGGAATACCGTCGAAATGGTAAAGCTTTTTTTCTTCCCCACCCTGGCTAGCTTCCGACTGCACGTATATGACAATTATGCGTTACCAAAGAAGGTTAGTTAATGAAATATTTTAATTTTACAGCAAGACACGTTTGCAGTAAATGGCAATTCAATAATTGACCAGGTGTCTGTGATTTTGTCTAAAAAAAGAAAATTGCTATATATCTAATTTTGGAATTAAACAGACTTAATCCATATTAACTTTTTATGAAGTTTAACTTTCAAAATGTTTGATCAAGAATTATAAGTTTTGAATTTCTGCTTCTGGTATCCAAACGCGCTATAAGAATCCGTTTGGATACTAGTTAAGAAGTTGTTTTATGACTTCCAAAAGTAAAAAAGTCAGATATTAATTTGGGTTTACAATTTCAGAATTATTTTTAGAAAAAGAAAAATTAATTTTTTAGGAAGCAAAAGGCTTTTGCTTTGACTTCTGGGATTGATTTCTACTTCTAGTGTCCAAACACCCTATAAGAATCGGTGCCTAGACTAACCTTTGACTATTAAAATTTCTGTTTGACTAGATTTATTTTTTTATTTATTTTTATATAATTTTTTTTATTCATTTTTAAGAAAATACTTCATAAAAAGTTAAACTTTTCGACTTCTAAAAGCCATTTTGAAATTCAAAACCCAAACTGACTTTTGGTTTTTCGATTTCTAGAAGATAAAAAACGACTTCTCATTTACTATCTAAATATACTATTGATTTTTAGAAGAACTCGATAATAAAATAAGATTCTGATCAAAACCTAAGTACCAAAATATAAATAATTATTTTTTATTAAATTAATAAGCATTGAAATTTGTTAAAAGACGTATCAAACTAGTGTGGGATATGCTGTTTCATTTGTTATCAAGTTGGTCCTGGTGGCCTACATATAAAATGATCATGACATGGTTTAACCATAGATAATAATGGTTGTGTTGTTACGCCGCCACATCAGCCTAAAAGGATTCTCCTTTAGATAGTAATATATATATCGATAATGATTGATTGATTATGGAATTGATTACGATGAGCACGGTCACACACCTGTTCAATTTTCGTTTTCTTTTTCTGTTAGGGACGAAAAGTTATAGTTGCAAAGCGATTGGCCGAAATCTATGAACCTTATCTACTGTTTAAAAAAATGTAAGTAGTTCCCTGTTCAAATTTAACCCTCCCAATTTTCTGCTGGAGAAGGCAATAATATGTACTTGAAGAGGGAATGCAACTTAATTGGTGTACCTTGGAATAATCTCGAATTTTGTGCCTTGCAGTTTTGATGATTCGGCTACTGAGAAATTGAGAATGTCGAGGAAAGCGAACGGATCTGAAGAGGCAGATATGTTTGATTTTGACCCTAAACGCATAAATTGGAAAGATTACTTCATGAATATTCATATCCCTGGTCTCATAAAATATGTTACTAAAGGTTTTGATAGCATAAATTAGCTAGCTTCTTCACTGAAAACCGAGTTCGTACTTGCTGGCGTACGTAGTTTCTGTTTACGTAATTATAATTATTATATATGTGACTACCAAAATCAACCGTAGCATTAACCCAAGGTTACAGTAACCCAAGTTGACAGCAGCTCAAATTCGTCTAAAAGCCCAGCGATGTTTCGTCCGCAAGTCTACAATATTATTTCTTGATCACAGCTAAGACCACTCTTTCGCAAGCCAGCAAAACTAATCTCAAGCTCGTAATGTTAAAGCAACGCAAGCCCGTAGCAAGAGGCAATCCAAGTCCGCAGCCCATCATGGTCCGCAATACTACAATACGCAAGCCCAAGTTCGCAGCAAGAAGCACCAAGCCCGCAGCAAAGAAGCACCACTGTCCGCAACACCAAGTGAAATGTCCGCAACACCAAGTGAAATGTACGCAACACCAAGCACGTAATGACCGCACCAATCAAGCCCGCCATGACCGCACCATCATTTACCCGTACCATTCTTTGCCCTCACAAAAATTAGGCTAGAGTCATTTGAAGATAAGACTTCATCGACACATGGTGAAATGTGATGAATCTTCATCGACACGTGGCGGATTTGATGGTGAAACATGTAGCTTATTCATATAGGCAACAATGTAAATAGACTAGGGAGAAAATCTTTATAAGGAAAAACCTAGGAGAAAGAAGCAAGTCGGTGGACGGGGGGAAAACTCCTTCTTCTTCTCCAATTAATTCTTCCCCAAATTGGACTGTGAGAAGAGAGTGAAAGAGAGTTTTATCCTTCTGTAAACCACCATCAATAAAATCAATCAATCTTCATTACCCGTGGACGTAGGCATCAACGCCGAACCACGTTAAATTTGTCTGTGTTCTTTTCAATTTTTGTGATCCATCAAAATGAATTTCTCTTGTGGTTGTGATCGTCAGATTTTTGGCGATCACAATATAAGTGGTATCAACAATAATTTCATTCAAACAGGATGATGGGTTGTTCTTCACACGATTCTGTCTTCTTTTTTTTTTCCGTGTAACCACAAGTACGTAAATAATTATCCAAAACTTTTCATCTATAGTTTTTTTCATTTCCAAATCTAGATCTACTCAGATTTGTTCTTAGATATATCGGATTTCCAAATAGATTTAAATTTTTATAATTAATAGATTTGAAATTTAATAAAATATATCGTTGTTCCAGCAATTTTAGGTTGTTCTTTATTTTCTGATGGCTTATCAATACTATTTAGACTTGCTTCTCATAGTCATAATGGTGTTTATATGGTGGATTTGCATTATTTTCAAGCATAATATAGAAGGTGACAGTCTATTACGACTAAATAAAATAAGACCGATATCAATCACCAAGACATCAGTTTGGACATATTTCTTCTTTTTTACGGAGGTTTCTTTCATTAATGAAGATGATGTTCAAGAAACAAATGATAAAAGGAAAAAATAGTTTGAAACTATTAGAAGGATGTTGATTTTTTCAACGGGTTGTAAAACTTCCATATAATTTTTTATTTTCGTTTTTTTATATTCAAAATTTATAAATTTTTCTCCTTAAATGAACATAATGTAAATAAAATTTTTTATGAATGAAATTACTAGGAATTCCTCTTCCATTAAAAAAAATCAGCAATTATAAAAAAAAAACTTTTTCTGCCGCTTTAGAAGGAATTTTTAATTTAGGGATAAGTCTCACCTTGGTCTGGTGGAGTAGTATGTCATTACTTCACCATCACTCCAATCCTTTTGACCAAGGTCAAGATCCAAGTAGTGAATTTTAGATATCCACTTGGCACCCACAATCCAACGTGTTTGAACGTTTCATCAAACACTTGTTGTACTCAGGA
Organism: Papaver californicum; assembly: GCA_023531435.1. NCBI lineage: Eukaryota > Viridiplantae > Streptophyta > Magnoliopsida > Ranunculales > Papaveraceae > Papaver > Papaver californicum. Next base: position 163,254 of record JAJJMC010013372.1, read on the forward strand.
TCTCCTCACCATTTTTTTCAATAGTGTATATGCCATTGCCATTCCCTGAACAAACTAGTTCACCTGGTATTTCCTTCCTCTCATCCGCCATTATCGTCTCAAAATTCACTCTGAATCATTTAAATCTTAATTTTGAAGTCATGGCTGGTCGTTTCTTCACCAATGAAATGCCAGATTTCATTGAAGAAACATCATCACCTGAAAAAACCATTAGTGAAAATTCACTTTTGAAGCTTCTTTCTCTACTTTATTCATCACTTTCTGAGAAATTGAAGGAAAAATCTTTGGGTCTTAAAGAAACAGTAAGAATATTGTCTACTATTAGATTAATTAATCCCTCTTTTTGTTTTTTTAATGAAATTATGCAATGAACATAACATGTTTGGGTAATTGCTTGTGTTGTTATTAATGGTGGCTTCAGATTGTTATAGAAACTTGGGGTCATGGTGGAATACGTCGTTTTCAGGATTTTACAGTTTACACTGGTTCTCTTGGAATTGCTTACTTACTATTCAGGTCTTATCAAGTTACTATTCAAGTCTTATCAAGTTTTGGAATTGATACTTCCTCCAAAACTTCTAGGTACTCAGTACTCTCTCTATATATATACATATCAATGGTAATCATTGTTCTTGATTTTGTACTGATATGTGTGTGTTTTCGGGCGAAGGCACGTCACATTTTTATGTGGGAGAGCAGGTGTTTTTGCATTACGTGCAGTAGCAGCAAAGCATTCTGGTGATGAAAGGCTACTCAATCATTATCTAACTCAGTTTCAAGCGGTAAGGGACCAAAATTCGCATTTAGAGAAGAGCAAAATTAGTGCAGATTAAGTTGCCAAGAGATGTTCCTAATGAGTTACTGTATGGGAGAGCATGTTTCTTATGGGCTTGTTCCTTCTTAAACAAACATATTAATGGAGTACTTTCATCTTCCTTTACTGTAAGTAAGCCTTTTACTTTGATTTCATTGTGTTCTTTATGATAAAAATCTGTTGGTTTTGATCATTGGTTACAACAACGATGAGGTTTTGACAAGGTTAGTAGTTAGTTGATGAAAACTGTGTTGATTTTAGTGATGGGTTAGGGTAAAGGTTTTTGTTCTGGGGGTCCTTTGTTTACTTTTTACATTTCGCTCCGTTAGATTCTTACTTGAAAAGGGAAGCTGGGTTGATTTTCTTCTCGGGTTGGGATGAAATTTTGCAGGGTGCAGTAGTTAAAGAAATGATCGAGGAAGGAAGAAGATTATCAAGCAGGGGTAGATGCCCATTAATGTACGAATGGCATGGGAAGAAGTATTGGGGATCAGCCCATGGTTTGGCTGGAATTGTTGACGTTTTGATGGATATGGAACTTAAACCAGACGAGGTTGAGGATGTTAAGGGAACTCTGCGGTATACGATACAGAATCGCTTCCTGAGTGGGAATTATCCTTCCAGTGAGGAAAGTGAGAGTGATCGGCTTGTACATTGGTGTCGTGGCTCCCCTGGTGTAGCTCTCACTCTTGTCAAAGCTGCAAAGGTAAAATCCTGTCTTTTTAACCACCTTTTACTTTAGTGTTTTTAGGAGGCCTAAGTGGGTGTCTTAATAGATAGTTTTTGGGATTCAAATCGAAATAGATTTCTCATGGTTCAACCATTTGAAGAGCATTATAGATTGTGGGATGTACTGCCCTCATCTATCATTGTTCCTTTGATGTTTTAAGCGGGTCTCAACTTTTTGCCTGCTTAATTTATGTTCCATTTCAGTTTAGTTACAAAAAACAGCTTATCTTGTTTTTATTTGGTTAACACAATTCTAGCTGCTCACTTCACACAATTCTGTTAACCAATTGTGGCTGCTCACTTCAGCAATAAAATTCTTATGATTAAGCAAAAAAATAATAAAAAACTTGCTGGAATTGAATAAGAATGTTTCAAATCTTGAAGTAAACTGGTCTATAAGGGAATTGCATTAAGTGCATCCAACAGAGAGAAACTGTTAACACGAAACTGATGTACATGGCAGGTTTTCGGGGATGAAGGTTTTCTGCGAGCAGCTATGATGCTGGTGAGGTGGTATGGGAGCGAGGATTGTTAAAGCGAGTTGGTATTTGTCATGGTGTGAGTGGGAATGCTTATGTATTTCTCTCCCTTTGTCGGCTAACAGGTGATGTGAAATACTTATATCGGGCTAAAGCATTTGCTTGTTTCCTACTCGATAAAGCAGACAAGCTGATATCAGAAGGAAAAATGCATGGAGGTGACCATCCATACTCCCTTTTTGAAGGGCTAGGAGGAATGGTTTATCTCTTCCTTGACATGATCATACCTGCTCAGGCTAGATTTCCTAGTTATGAACTTTGAAACTCTGTATCACGACTTTATCAATGTATATAAAACAAGGTTTGGAACCTACTGTTTCTTGTTTTTGTGTGTATGTCATGTGTTGTCATTGTATTGTATCTGTTTCTTACAATAGTGCACACTAAGTGTTGGAAAATCTCTCTTCTTCAGTATTGATTTGTGGTTATAGTTCTGAAACTGCCACTGTGTTAATGCAGTTCAGGTTCATGGGTCTATGTGTGAAGGGGAAGATGATGCAGATACAGATTGTTGGATTTCTCCTGGCAGCGAAGAATTTACGATAAGAGGGTAGACATTACTTAAAAAGATTCTTCTAAGATAATGAGGGGAGTCAGCTTTTGAATCTGTTAGCAGTTCAAGCTCATCCCCAGCAGTTCTGCTGCCAATACCCACACTTTTAAGAGCGAACTCATCAAATTTTGATCCTCAAAGTTATCAATCAACTAATTAAGGGGCTCCCTCGTACTGCTGATAATTAAAGCTAGCGATTCTGCCTGCATTTACTTACTCTCCTCCTCCAGGGAACAAAAACGAAATAAACTGCGAAAGGATGCATCACAGTATTCCACTGAATCTGGATTAATGAAATTCACATATAAGCAAATAAATATAGCTAGCTTAACAAAAAATAGAATATCACTCCCATAAATTCAAGATAGATTTTGCCTATTCGTTTCTTAATTTTAACCTACTCCATTGTTTTTGTATTTTCTTCTCCTAGTTCTTTCAAAGAAACTAATGTGTTCTTGTGAGAAAATATTTGACAAATTGGCATCTCAAAATCCACCGGCCTTTTTGAGGTTGCACCTTTTGGGTCATAAATATCGACATAGTTAGGACAGCACGTGACACAATACGTCATAAAATAAATGTGCCAGGTAAAGCACAGCACGATCCGTCTTAATTTCTGACACGGTACATCACGATACATAGCACGGTGGGTTCACCTTTAAATGGACCGTGTTATGCTGCGTCGACACGTTTTACACGTCTATCCACAATGGACATAGAGTTGTCACATGATGGTTAACCAATAATACGGTTAATTAACAACTAATTAGAGAAGGCAAAGAACGATAACATCAACAAAAAGCATCAAGAAAATAGGCTACAAGCAGTACAATGGGATGCTAATTAAGAATTTCCGTTTATATACACACGTAGTAGAAAAGGGAATGAAAAGAATTTATAGGACAATCTATGTAACAACAGAGACCTTGAGTATGGCAAGGACCCTCATCCACTGTGAATTTAGGAGAACATTACCAGTTCTGATGAAGGTTAACATCTTCCGTGAGTAATATGAAACCAACCGTATCTCGGACAAATGAAACCTTGATTTCCCAAGTCATCTGAACTCAATCTTCAAAAGATAATATAAATTTGTACCAACAAATTGTATGACCTTCGAAAAAGAATGTGCGAATACTATTTTTGGGTTGAATTTGACAATGCTGATTTCCACGTCACATCTACAATTGAACATAAATAGAAAAATTAATGTCAGTCCAGTAAGAGGAAGATATCAAGAGTGATGCAGGGGTATATTCTACCTAGTTAGGAATTTTTTATTTAGGAATGATTTACTAGTTTCTTTCTATAAGGAGAGCGTTTATGTCCTTAGTCTTAGGTTTCTTTTCATAGGGGTTATCTTTCTAGTATAAATAGGCTATTAGGTTTCTTTAGGAGGCATACTTTATGATATTTTCCTATAACTTATAATCTATTGGTTATAGAACAAAAATGGTTTTTAACCTAGACTCGATTTATCTACGTTCTTAGAGTTTAATTTTCATATTCTATATGCTAGTTATTGTTTGATTACGGTATCCTATCGTTTTGGTTTTCTAAAGTTCATCAATTTACGCTAGAAACAAAACACCTACAAACCCTAGTTTTCTATAATGGTAGATAGAAGTAGAGGTCGTAAAGGTAGTGAAAGTGAAACAGTTATAGCCGAGCTTAGTATCATGGCGGAGGACTTGTTGCGACGGTTAGACAGACTAGAGCAACGAGAGCGTGCGAAAGCCCGAATGGAGATACCGGAAGGGCGACGTAACCCTTTGGATTCACCGGAAGGAGTTTCTGAAGAAGATGAACACACAAAAGTCGATGAAAATTGTTTTCATCGTTATGTTGTTCATGAGAATCCATTATTCTCACTAAGTGGGAAAGGAGAGGAGAATCTTTTATTCTCACAGCGCCCCCCTTTATATTCAGTAACATCTATCATATACGGGAATAACTATTGATTAAACCCCAAAATACACTCTAGCTTAACACTTCGTTCACAACGAACTCGTCTCAAATTGCTCATCTGAGCTTAAATATGTTATTATAACACCTTGCTTAAATATAAGCCACAAATTATGTGACACTGCTCTTGGATGTGACATAATCAAGAAGCAATGCCATAAAATACGTTGAACCTATGAGTTAGGTTAACCCTGGCCTTTTCTCATATTAGCGCCAAGTTAGCACTAGCTATTTGGCTTAGCACTATATTGGCACTAGTTAGCCACTTTAGTGCTAACTTTCCTGGCGCTAACCCTGGCACTTGAGAAGCGCCAACTAACCTAACATGGTCTTAGCTAGCACATTTTAGCCTAATGAGGCCTTAGCTAGCGCATCACCACCTTGGCACCTCAACCCTAGCACAAAAATTACTAACCCTCACCCTAGCGCCAAAGGCGCAAAACCCCTTGGCTCCAGCGTGAATTGGCTACAACGCTTCCTACCACTAGCGCTGATGCGTCCTTGCCAAATCCTAGCGCGTCCCTAGTAGTTTATGCGTCCCTGCAAGAGCCTACCGCATCCATAGATAGACAAAAGCATCCCTTCCATTCCTAGCGCGTCTCCTAGCATTATGCACCCTATCTAGCCTGATGCTCCCTAGCCTAGCCATCACGTCCCACTTCGCTAGCGTGTCCCATAACAATGGCTATGCTACCATATCCTAGCCCTTACCTTACGTACCATAAACCCCAAGCGCCTAGTGCGTCCCTAGATCCTAGCACATCCCTAGAGTCCTCCATAACTTAGCGCCCTAGCCAATAGGTCTCTAGCTCTAGCATGCCTCTTTGCCTAACACATCAATACTTAAAAACTTAGCCACAAGTGCGTTGGCGCTAACACTCTAGCATTAACTATACATGATTTAAGTGCTAAGTTCAAACCTCCTTGACAACAGCTTCCTAGCTCTAACATAATTGATATTTGCTAGAACCTATGCACATTGGCCTTGCTCTTGAGACGTTAGCATATTATCACTTTATACTAAAAGAGCTAGCACATTACTATTTTTGCTTAGTAGACAGTTCTAATTTTACGAGCTACTTCCCTCAGAAATACGCCCTTCTTTTTAATATTGGTCTTAATACCAAACCTTATATGATTTTCTAATAAGTCTTGTGGCTTGAGAAGCCCTATACAATATTTGGCCTCAAATGCCTCTCAGACTTACGCTAAGTCACTTCAGAGCTATTACTTAGCCATTAAATGTGTCGTGTTACTACTAAACAAGTATATGACCACTGAGCTTACCAAAATCAACATTAATCAATATAATTATCAATTCAGTGAGTTTCACAGCTTGTTTATTCCTCACTCATAAGCACGTTTTTCAGAGTTAGGGGACGACTAAGTATGTAATATATTGGGTATACCATTTGGAGGCGTCCAAGAACTCGAATTTGATGAAGACTGCTTTTTTATGGAGTTGATGTTGTAAGGAGTTGCAGGCAAGAGATGGGAATGCTAGCGAGTGTGAGATGATGACTCGAGCTATAGTTGGAAATAACAAGGTAGAAGACAGAGATGTTGGTGATGATAACATGGCTAAAGTGACTCTGCTTGTTGAATATTTATCCAGGTTGGAGATAATTGTGTCTTCCTTGTTATCAGTGGTAGATGGAACTTTAACTTCAATATAATGTTTTTTCGTCAGCAGATTATCTTCTCTAGAGGAGGGTAGGTGGCATGGGCACATTCCCCATGTGTATAAGTGCATACTCATGTTATAAATTGAATAAGTTTTATACGGGAGTAGCGATTTTTTTGTTGACTAATGATTCTTCTTCCTTTTGGATTGATGTTCTTTATGTCTTATCTCCTATGATCTTTGTATCATGGTCTTAATAGTCGATCTCCATCATTCATAAGAAGAACGAAGGAATACATGAAAGTTTACCAGAACATGTAAAAATAAGTATAGTCTTGATACAAAGTTAGGGTTTTGGTTTTCATGTGGAAACTTTTCTTAAACGCTCTAACTTGGTATTATTGTATTTTCGAACTGTATTAGAAGCAAGGTTTCGATTGAGCAAAGGAAGTAGTCGGCGTTGTCTAAGGAAGAGAAGATAAGAAGAATGGCCAACGTTGATATAGGTAAATGAACTGGTGTTAACCCATTGAAGGATTTAGAACAGATAGGCGTTCCCCTTGCATCTATCTTAATAACCTGCTTCTGATGATCTATTCGAATATTGCATGAAAAAAGATAGGTTGGTTTTGATGACACACGGAAAGCATGTGTGGCTGACATCAATATCCTATTGAATTGGAAATTTATGATTTCTTGAACTTAATGATCCAATTGATGAATGCGTTAAGCCTTCAGGGAGTGAATGAAATTCATTCAAATTTTTCCATCAATGATTTAGTTCTTTGAATAATCGATGTTTCGTAGATAGTGAATCTTCTGATGTCTTAGGGATGAGAAGCCTCGTTCCAATGATCAGTCCCCAAGTGTAGTTCAATTGGAATCCACCATTGTATTGTTGGTTGTTGATGATGTGCTGGCTTGAAGCAAACATTTGAATGGAAGTTGGAGTCGAAGCCGGCGTTGGCGTCGAGTGTCTGAGCTATCGTTCCATGTGAGAAGGGGCGTGAATGAATCTGCACTTCATAGGTGGTCGGTCCTCTGGTAAGGATTTTGTGCTTCATGTGTTTTAAATACGATGCTCATCTTCAAACTTTTATTATTTGTAGATGCAAAATAAACAAACGAATCTTCTTCAAAAGATGAAACAGGGGTTCCCATGAATGAAGATGGCAATGAAACATCTTTTCCGATTCAAATTATTTAATATAATGTCCAATACTGAGTCCTCAAGTATGTGAGGAGTAAGGCTTGTTCAGAGGCAGAGAGATGTGTCAGGTAAAATTAACTTGTGTGCAGTATCGATGGATATGTGATACAACATCCTTTCCAGGTTCTTGCTTCATATCCATCAAAGTATGATATTCTTCTACGTATAACGGAAGTTCATCTAGTAACCCCAGTTGTTTACTATATCTTTGTATATGTGGAGATGTCATTGCAAGTATCGTGGGAACTGTAACCTGGTTAGTGTGGAGCCATGAGCGTCCCAACACATGTCATAGCCCATATTTCTGTGGTGATATAGAACTTGTATTTTGTCTGAGCTTTCCCCATTGTTATCCCAAAGACAATATAGCCTTTTGCTTCTGATTGATTTCCCTTTAGGGTCTTTGATCATCATTGGAGAGTAAAAGGCTTCCTGTCGAGTGATTCTTAAAGCTTTCAACATTTGACAGAGATGATGGTTGTGCCTTCGAGAAGTACAGAAGTTCACAGCTCCATGAGAGTTTGGACAGTTTGGTTGACAGGTTCACCAGAGGTAGTGAAGTTTCTGACGAGAAGAGGGTTTTTGTGTATTCCTTCAGTCCCCAAGTGCAACTCTCCTAAGCTTTGTCATTTCTTGTTATGTTGGTGGATATTAAATAAGAGGTAACTTGATGGTGTATCTTGTATCCACACTTATAAGAGTTGTGGAAGTCAGAAGAGACCGGATCCTCCCTTAGTTGTTGTTGACGTTGAGTCGATGTTGTAGCTATAGCTGGTGCCGGTTGCCTTCGATGTGGTTGGAATTCCTGTGATGTTGGGGTTGAAATTGGTGTTGGTGTTGCATACTTGGGTTTTTCCTCTAGTGTTGCATCTTTCATTTTGTCTCCTTCAGTCACAACACCTAGAAATGGTTGAATTTTGTAATGTTTACTTGTGAGTAGTCTGTTAACACAAGTCTCATATGGTTCTTCATTCCAAGCAGGTCTGACTCTCTCCATCAAAGAAAGTGTAATTGTAGTTGATTGCCTGCATCTAGGAAAAAGTATCTTGTATGTGCATCATATCGGTTGTGGTAAGTGGAATTTGTGCATCCCTTATTTCTTCATTATGATGACCAGATATAGGAGGGGTGGTAGGGCAAATTTTAATGACCAGATGAGTATTAACAGGAGCACCAACATTGGTAGTAGCAAAATTGGTATCGGGGGTTAGTTATTTAATCTGACCCAAGATCAACCGTTTTGAAACTGAGAAAATTCAAGAAATCGAGAAATTGCAACTCAGAGATTGATCTCCATCAGTGGTCGCCAAAATATTTGTGGGGAAAAACGAATTAAAGGGTAATTTAGGAAAAAGTGGGGTGAGCAGGTAATAATTAGTCAATCCTTAAACATTTGTACTGTTGAAGTACTTTGTTTAGATTCGAGCGATCAATCTATACAATCCTAGACTAAACCAAGAAATGGACGTTCCAGTCTTTTAGTCACAAAATAAGAAGAAGAAGGGTTGGTTTTAGGGAGGGAATCAAGACAAGATTGAGGTCATAGTATCAGACTCTGTCGGATGTGATTGGTGTAAATAGCTATGAACAATTGCATGATTGAGTTCTTCTGTGATCGACTTGGAAATTCAGACTCGTTCAGTCGTGCCTTGTTGTTCAATGCCAACTTTTTTTGTTCAATAGATTGAGAATATATTTATATCATAGCTATTGTAACCACTTTACCTCTTCTATGGAAGAAAGTATCGATGGTTTAGTAGTGGAGAAGGTGTTGACAACTGCTCTCCACTTCAATTGAGGTTGAGTAGTTGGTTACTCAACTCAACTCACCACTCCTCTACTCAACTGCTGATCAAACTTTCCATAATTTCTCTTTAATGGGTGCACTGCTGCACCACATGTCGTAGACCGCCAGACCAATACCATAGTGAATATACCCCCATTTGTGACATTTGATGTCTAGTATAAATTTTGTAGAATGGAGTATTACTAATGATATTAAGTCGATTGAGACTTACTTAGTCTTTTGACTGAAGACCTGTCTTGCTTGACATAGTTGAATATTTTTATCATATCTGTTAGCTCGTTTGTCCAATTTATGTGATTATTTAGTATCTTTTAGAGGACATCCATACGAAGAGTTTGGTATATAGATCATCTCTTGATTCATTACCAATTGTTCCCAGATCACGACTTTGTACATGGAAATACAGAATTACGCCTTACAAGCTTGGGGTAAAACACCTTTTTTAGGCCTCTGTGCCATTTGCTCACGCATTGGATGTTTTAGGGTTTTAATTACGCAATTCTATCCCAATTCAGGTTTTTAGACATGGATTTGAGTTAAATGTTTGAGTTTGATAATTTCTAGGTCACGTAAGGCAACAATAATGGACTCCAACCTTAATAAAGTAACATTTTGATTCTGAATTGATGATTAAGGCTATCAATTTACCAATAATTCTTTGTTATCATTCAACCTCGACTTTTTAGTCTTCCCTTATAATAGGTTCAAATTTTCATTTGGAGCCTTTTCTTTGAAATACCCCCTTCAATCTATCCATTCAATGATTCAAAACCTCCTAAGAAGAAGAGAGGTTCTTGCTGCAAATGCATTTGTTGGACAATAAGCTTGATTATACTTATAATAATCATAAATGTTGTTGCATCCAGAATTCTAATAACCTGTTATGCAGCCGAGAAAATGGATGCATAACTTGTTATGCATCTGAGAAAATGGTTACATAATGCATTATGCAACAACTTTTTTGTTAAAATTGAAATCAACCAAAAAATGGTTGCGTAACCTATTATGTAGCTACAAAAATGGTTGCATAATATGTTATGCAGCTGCAAAAATGATTGCATAACTTGTTATGCATTCAAGAAAAAGTCTGCATAATATGTTATGTAGCTATAAAAAAAGTCTGCATGATCTTTTATGCAATCGATAAAATGACAGCATATTGCATTATGCATTCATTTTTTATTGATAGCACTGTTATCAACTAAAAATTGGCTTCATGATCTGTTATGCAGCTACAAAAATGACTGCATAAAATTGCATAATGCATCCTTTTTTTTGTTGGAATGTTATTTTTGAGGCATATACATCGTTTTAATCAGTGGTTGCATAAGCAAATTAGTGGATGCATGAATCAAATTATTGTTGCGCAATGTGTTATGCATCATTTGTGGTGGTTGCATAATTCGTTATGCATCTTCTTCTTTTTGTTGGAAGGATTTTTTTAGGCATATACATCGTTTTAGTAGTTGCAAAGGCAAATTAGTGGATGCATAAACCAAAATATGTATGCGTCATGTGTTATGCATCCTTTGTGGTGGATGCTATTTATCCAATTTTTAAAATTTATGCCTAAAAGAACAAACACCTCCCATTTTTTAGTAAAAAATCTAAATTTGATATGTTGTTTGTACTTGTTCTGTAGATATCTTTAAAAACTTTCCAACGAGATAAAATTTGTAAGACATGAATTTTTAGATATGTTATATTCTAGTTTTATTACCAAATATACCCCTAAAAAATATGATACATAACAAGATATACATATATTTTTATAATTTTAAATAATTATAAATGTCACCGAAACTGAAAACTATTTGAATCTCAAACAACAAGAATAATATTTTTGTGGACCTGATCCTAAAATTTCCAATAAACTCTGTATTATAACCCAACGCTTAAGGCCCAACATGGGTATTACCCCCATGCCGATCGCTCCGGATGGTCTGTTGCCTAAAATGTCTGTTCCTCTTTTCCACCCATTCAAAACTTGACACGTGTCCACAAATGGTCACTTATCATTCACTACATTTCATATATATATTGCTAGACTTGACTGGCAATCGGTAGAACCCTTAATGTTTTTTTTATTCTTTGCAAAAATTTTATCATTGCAGAACAAAGTTAGGTCCGCAGAGCATCTTTAAATTAAAAAGACAACCGAAATCTAATAGCGGTAGTTAATAGTGGACACGTGTCAAGTTTTGAATGGGTGGAACAGAGGAACAGGCGTTTTAGGCAACAGACGATCGGGAGCGCTATATAACTTGGTGTTTCGTAGTGGATTCAGCATTCCTAACTGATATGAACTTTCCCTAAAGAGTTTAAACTGAATTATAATCAGCCTTCCTAATAGGAAACTTGTCCAATAATTATTACTAATTGATGAAACAATCCTGACCCTTATGGGAAAACCTTTAGCTTATCAATCAAGCTATATTTTAGATTATACTAGGGTATCACCCATATATAAGGAGTAAAACAATACAAAGTTGACAACTTAATTCAGAAGTGAAGAGAAGAAAGACAAATTTCCTCGTGAGTGAAGAAGAAGATTGAAAACCAGTCGAAGAACAAGAAGAAACTAATATATATTGTTGATTTGTGAGTTATACAGAATAAAGTTGGTCACGAAGGCATGGAACCTAATCAGCCTTCTAATCTTACGTCACATGATTTAAATCCACGAAATCATCATCGTCGGCAAAGAGAACCGGATGCAAACCAGTCAAATCGACGTCGCCGGATAGACGAAACATCTGCAAACAACAACAACAACAACAGTTCCAGCTCAAGTATCAATCGCAATCAAAACCAAGAATGGCGTCACAGGGTAGCAATTCGTCCTTTTGGCGATCATGTGCAATTCGACATTGATAATGAAGGTAGAGTTAGACTTGAATTTAATATTAGCACGCTTCATTCGTTTATAGTTATAGATGACACAGATAGCATGGGTTATGAGGGATTAATGGAATTGCAAGAAAGGATTGGAAAAGTAGATAGAGGGTTATCACAAGAAACTATCTCAAGTCATCTGAAAACAAGAGTTCACACAACATCTGCAGACTCGACAGAGGAGGAGGAGGAGGAGACTGAAATTTGCGCCATATGTCAGGATGGATATGAGAACAAGGATAATATTGGAACTCTTGATTGCAAACATGAATACCATGAGGGCTGCATTACACGATGGTTGGTAAAGATGAACGTTTGCCCTATCTGCAAAAGACAAGCTCTGAAGACCATGGAAGAAACAAGAAACAAGTGAACGAATGTTGAACAATTTTTTTTAACCTTCGACATTGTGATACTATTATCTATTGATTTATTAGATAATTATTGTATGTTTGTTTTTTATTCTGGATTTTTTTTTTTGCTTTTGATGTTGTTGTTTTCTTCTTTTGTTTTCTTCTTTTGTTTTCTTCTTCTTTTGTTGTTATAAGCGCTAGCGTCATCTTACTCATTCTGCCATTCAACACCAACTTCAATAAATAGATCATAAACAAGTACTGATTCTTGCAATTAATGGGACTCAAACTTCTTGAAATCAGTTTGCAAAACGAGTATTAGTCGTGGGAGAGTTTGCTGTTATCTTTATAATTCTTTTGTATTCTGAGCAATGAATGAGCAAGTAATAATTTCAGTCTACGAAAAAGAAAGAAATATGGATATCAATATATTCTTACTTGTTTCAACTCTCAATTCAATTCCGAAACCTCCGCGCTCCACCCTCGGTAAATAATTTATCTAGAACTGTTTCTTGCCATGGGACTTGCCTTCTTCTTGCAAGGGAATTTGTGTGGGAACTGGGAAGGAGAGTTTGTCCTAGCTGTGGCAACTCACTGAGTTTGCAGATGACGGGTAACACTAACCTTTGCGATTGGTTTTTGAATTCCGTAAATTTGAGCTTAAAGTTTGGGTAATTAGGCCGTTTGAGTTGGTCCATTAAACATCTAAAAATGATGCCAAACGTTCCACAATCCACATTTAATTACTTATAATCAGCTTCATTCATTTAATGGCGGACACGGGGAAGTCTGCAGGGTTGGTAATTCGCAGGCCATGCATATGCATGCGTGTATCTACACAATCACGTTTCAATCAATTAGCCTCTTTACGTTTTGTCATTTCAGACTTCAGGCATTTAAGAGAGTTAGATAAGTTCTTAAATAGGGGGCTAGTAATACATATATGATACATACAGTGTGGTAAGTGGTATATATATGAAGAGACAGACTCTCAGTGTTCTTCTCTCAATTTAGATTATGTGCAAAATTGAAGAGAAATTTGGAGTCCAAAACAATGAAACGACCATCTTTTTTCAAAGTATTGATTAGGAAGGATTTTCATCAGCAACTGGTAAAATACTACACTATTACTCTCCTAGCTAGCTCTAACATGCTATTCTTAGATGCATTGATTTTGCTTAGATTATCATAACAAAGATCCTAGTTTCTTGATCCTTCTAAGTAAATGATCCATATTTTAGCGTACTTGTGAATCTATGTTGGTCTGTATTGATCTTACATGATTAGATATTTAGATTAACTGACTGACTTATGTGCATGTTGTTTTTGGGGGTTTGTGTGTAGAGAGTACCCAAGGCTTTTATGAAGCATTTTAATGGAAAGTTACCTAAAAAATGCATACTTAGAATTAGTAGTAGTAGTAGTTATAGTCCAGCTGGGAGATCATCATCATCGTCCTTGACGCGAACCAATTACAATGATTGGGCGATAAAAATGGAAAAGATAGCTTCTGGCAGTGGTGCCAATCGTCGCGATGACTGCATCTTTTCTAGTGGCTGGCCAGAATTTGTGAATCACCATTTTTTAGAGTTGGGGGATTTCCTCGTTTTCACTTAGAAAGGTAAATCAGAGTTTAATGTCAAAATTTATGGAACAAATGGCTGTCCAAAGGACCTTCAAGATGACCGACCAATGAGCCTGCGCAATGCTATTAAGATTGAAGAAGGACAAGAAGAGGAAGAAGGTAATACTACTCCTCTATTCATGCTTACTTATTGTCAATATTTTCTGAATGTTGATAAGTATATAATATGATCAAGAAAATTATATAGAGGCCTTGCAAGGACACACCGGATACTGGGCTCATGATGGGCAAAGAAAAACAATAAAACCTTGGGAGATGACGCGGAGAAATGAAGTCCGAGGAGCATCAACAGGACATTCTTTTACTGTTATTTGGAGGCAGCCTGAAAAACTGGTATTCGTACTGATACTGGAACTTGACTCCTTATCGAAAACATTATGTATCACTGCCATCTAGAGTTCAGACGACTGTCTGAAATCCCTTTTTTTTTCTTTTAATGTTTTGATTGATCGCAATAAGTTGCTTCGGTTAATTACTTGATGGTATTACATATGCAGAGAATTCCAAGAGTTTGGGTGGAAAAAATCGAAGGACTCCGGAACAAGAAGAGTATAGTGCTTAAAGATCCAAAGGGTAGGTTATGGCGTGTGAGTATGCATCCACAAAATGATGGCCGTATAGATATGAGAAAAGGATGGGCAGAATTTTCAATAGGAAATAGGTTAATCGAAGGTGATATTTGCTTATTCAAGTTCACAGAAAAACGAGAAATGGTTCTGACAATGAAGTGAATGTTGGCATCACCCGAAAGGGAACCAGAAATGGAGAGATTAAACAGTTTAAAAGGTCATCATCATCATCATGTAGCTTCTTGAAAAAACCGAAACTCACGAAAAGATCTACTGCTAAAAATACTACTACTATGGCTCATAATGCAAAAGCCAGCGGCTTACTGCTTCCAGCTGCAAAACAAGGATTAACAAAATCAGCTATAAAGTTTGAGTCTCCTAATCCTTTCGTCAAAATTATGATTCCACGATCATATGTGACTAGTGAATGGGGCTGTTTGGTACATATGATTTCTCATTCTTCATTTAATTTGATCAACTATTTAGTTACGAAACTCATCCTCATAGAATCATAATGTACTTTTTTTTGTGTGTGTGTGTGTTTATATGTTGATGCAGCCTATACCTGCTAAATTTGCGAAGACATTTTTAGGAGATGGAAGTCAGAGATTGACTCTCAAAGTTAATTTGGATGGAAG
Organism: Papaver californicum; assembly: GCA_023531435.1. NCBI lineage: Eukaryota > Viridiplantae > Streptophyta > Magnoliopsida > Ranunculales > Papaveraceae > Papaver > Papaver californicum. The sequence goes on from JAJJMC010013372.1 coordinate 178,595, forward strand.
CTGGAGAACTTGGGATGTTCTATGCAACTCCACAGGATGTATTACTAGGCAGGCTAGGCTACAAAAGGCCGGGTGGATGGAATTTGTATCGGACAATCGTCTGGAGGAAGGCGATGTGTGCATCTTTGAAATAGTCGACCAGATCAATATCAAGTTTAACGTTACTATCTGTCGGGGATAATGCTAACTCGTATCTTTAGAGGAGTGAAGGAAAAAACCCATGACAAAAGAGCAAAATTTGGATAAGTAGTTCAGATTTTGTGCTCACTTGGGAATTTCTAAAGAGGATAAGAAAAAAGAAGTTCATAACATCTTTTAGGTCGGTAAGGCTTTTTTGCCCTGGCGGGGCTGTTTTATGAAATGATAAATCTGTCACTGAATGCTACGAAACCCACCAAAAAGATAAAATTTGTGAAAGAAACAGTTGTAGGATTGTTTTATTGGGCAGTACATTTAGATTTTTTGTAAAAAATAACTCTGCCCGTAAGAAGCAAGAATGCTAACAATGTCTTGCGATGGCATATAGAAACACCTCTCCTACTAAAATATTGTTCGAAACCTTTCTGATTTCAGTAGCAAAATTTTCTTTCTCTCCCTAGAAGTGATTGAAAATAATTGCATCAAAGTAACCAAGGAGGATTTCCTTCTTCTTTAATAGGCGCATACTGTCCAATTTTTTACCTTCAAAAACAGTAGAATAAATATGCGCATACGATCAAAATCTTTGTCTTCAAAAACAGTGGAGTAAATATGCGCATATGATCCGAATTTGACCGTGAGACAAAACCCTTAAAGGCCTTAACCAACCACTTAACCACCATACGACATGTTACTTTTTGACTAACTTTTTTTCTTAAGAAGGTTTATATAGGGGCTACAAAGTCCATAGAGGGGCTGTATTAGGATTCAGGATGACCAAATAATCCGTTAAGGGGTATCCTAGGGGGTTATGTTAAATGTCCATATTACCCTTCAATCTATTTAAACCTAAACAAAACAAAACCTTACAAAATTTTCATTTCAATTCAAAACCTTTTCCTCTCCCTCCATATCTCCTCCTTCTCCATTTGAACCGAAATTCTCCATCGAATCAATTAATTGGCGATTCGAAAATTTCGTCGTTGATTAAACTCTAAAGTTCGTGATGAAGAATCCTACTAAAGTTGTAGAAGGTAGTAGTGATGAAAATCAAAAACAAACTAAACAACCTAATGAAGAAATTTGAAGAACAAATCAGTGGTGAAGGAAATCAAACTCCCTAACCACAACAACTGGTGTATACAAGTTATCCAATCAAACCCATGTTATTTTTAGAACCCTAAAGTGATTGATTTTCTTGTTTAATTGATGGTTTTGTTACAAAAATTGGTTTACAGAAACATTTACGGTTGGGTTCGTTTGGAAAACTCAACCGTAAATGTATGTTCTCAAGAACTTACGGTTGGGTTCGATTCTGAACCCAACCATAAACTATTTTAAACTCAAACCCAACCGTAAAATTATATGAATAGATTTGAAGATTTTTTCATTTCTATCTTGTAGAGAATTGAAAGACGAAGCCAACCTAAAAAAAAAAGGTCAATCGGACATCGTATGAGGGAGTTATGATCAAAACGGTGAAATACAAAAAAAAATCCAGGAAGAATTACGGTTGGGTTTCTTGGACTCGGACCCAATCGTAAATCTGGGGATTTTGGGTGAGATTTTTGTGTCAGATTTACGGTTGAATTTATTGGGTCGAACCCAACCGTAATTGTTCCTGGATTTTTTTTTGTATTTCACTGTTTTGATCATAACTCCCTCATACGATGTCCGATTGACCTTATTTTTTTGGGTTGGCTTCGTCTTTCAATTCTCTACGAAATAAAAATGAAAAAAATCTTCAAATCTATTCATCTAATTTTATGGTTGGGTTTGAAGATTAGTTACGGTTGGGTCCTATGCAAAAACCCAACCGTAAAACTGTTACGAGTGTTTGTTAGTTACAGTTGGGTTCTAGGATGAACACCTAACCGTAATTGTTAGTTACGGTTGGGTCCGATGCTAAAACCCGACCGTAAAACTGTTACGATTTGGTGTTCATCCATGAACTTACGGTTACGGTTGGGTTGGGAAGAACACCTAACCGTAAATGGCATTTACGGTGGGGTTCGACATGAAAACCCAACCGTAAAATTCTCTGAATAAAAAAAAAATCATCTTTTTTTACATAATTTTTTCAAATTTGAGCCATTAAAAGACCAAGAGTTTAAGTTAGAGGTATACTTCACTACTCTGGTTGATTGAATCAAAATCTAAGGTTTTTTAAAAACACCCTAAAAAATTCTTTTACATTTCTTCTAATTTTTCCTCCCACCAAACTAAAAAGAAAAAAGTTTGATTTGATTTCATTAAGTATAAGATTAGTTTAGATTAATTATAATTAGTCTAATCTAATAGCTAATTAGTTTTAATAATATTAACTAATCAGGGATAGTTTAGACATTATAAAAATAGCATGGATAAGGGGTTTTTGAAATTCACTTCAAATATCTCTATTTTGTCTTCACATGGATAGCCCCTCTATCAATCTTACTACCCTTATGTAAGGTTTCTTTTTTAAAGCATAAAATATAATTAAAAATCTAAAAAGAGATTACAAAGACACGTAGTAGTACGTATAGAGTTTCATAGACAATTTTAGTTAGCATGTACATTATATATTTAACCCAATTAATGTTAAAATGTTAAAAAATATAACATTTTTAAAATTAAAATAATTATTATATATCGACAGGATTTTCTTACCGAATTTGTATATATAAAATAAACCACAACCAAATAAAGGTGATCCGATTTTTTTTCTTATAAATCATGAATTATTAACCGAATTATTAAGAGGCTCGTGGGATTGACGTGAGAGGATAGGGATAGTTATATTTCTCGAAAATGTCAAAACAAATAATATTGACAAGTTTTTCATCATAAACTTTACTCTTACACAAAATTACTATGGGTTAGATAAATAAATTTTTAAAAGAAACTTTTATTTGATCCACCAAAGACAATTCTTGGCTCCGTCACTCTCCTATTTCAAAATAAAGAATGCCCCTTCCCTTGAGATACCCGTATTACATACATGCTGGCGGCGCTCCGCTAGCTGCTGAGGCAACACTGACCGCCTATGATATGTTCCTAAAGGGCCTCCAGCTTAGATTTTTTAGTTGATGGACCAGCCGCTAACAAGCCCATAATGATAATACCAGATGATAATTCCTAGATTTGATTTCGTTTCTCTCCTGCTGAGTAGGGAGTTTAATAAGAGGGAAGAAATCGATACGAGGAGGAAAGACACGAGGGATGGAAATAAATTTGAAAATTTTATATAATAAAAAATACTAATATAGTAATTTAAACCTTCCGTTTCTAATAATAAAGATAAATATATATTAGACAACTAAAGATCATGTTAAAACATCACGATCAGAACCTTTGATAACTAAAATAGAAATCGTATATAAATGTAATTTCATCGATGGTGTTGTGTAAGGAACAAGACTATCAAATTTTAAGAATCATTCAAACTCAATTTAGAGGATGGATTGTCAACATCAAGATTTACAATTATTGGCAGGTTTCTTGTTATGGAGGAATATGTTTATCACATTGTAACTTTTTCCCATGATTTTTTTTTTCAAATGACCGTTGATTGTAGAGTCTTCAAGACGGATAAAAAAAATAGGAGTTTAACGTAAGAATCAAGTATCCCGGAAATAAGTTTAGATTAAAAATATGATTAACATGGACAAATCACTTAGTTAATTCTATTATGTGTAACAGAAAAGAAAAAAAAAATTCACCCCACTTTCTTCCTTCTTTAATTCATTTCTTCCCTCTTATTTACAATAATTTTGAGTAAGGGTGAGCACGGGCCGATATGGACCGGTTTTCGGCTCATTTACATCCAATCCAATTCGTTACGGATTTTAAATTTGACATCCGCATCCAATTCAACATCCAACGAATTTTCATTCAATGGATGCACGGATGGACATATTAGATGTAGATGATCCATTGAATTTATTCTTTAATTAAAACAAAAATGACTTCTTATAAAACCTATATATATATAAAAGTGTCATAGACAACATCCAATAAAACAAGTCCTTGCAACATGTAATAGTTTGTCATATACAAAAATGAAACTAGAAAAATCCCCATATAAATAAGAAGTCCTAAATTATCCCCGTATTTTCTTAAAATTATATAAGTTCCCTTAACCTAATGAGTTCGATGTCCAACGGATTTTTAAATTTGGATTCGGATCCGACCCGTAATCCGTTGAATTTCGAAAAATCCGTCTACATCCAACCCATTAACAAACAGTACGGACATCCATCCACAAAAATACGGTTGGACTGGATCGAATCTGCGGATTCCGGGCCAAATGCTCACCCCTATTGTTGCTCAAATCTGAATTGTTTAATTAGTTTGGTACTGTTCGGTCCAGATGAGATTACAAATCTTCTAAACACTTCCGTGTTTTTGTTTGTTTTAGTTTGTTTGGTTTCTTTGCAGAGGCAAATGCGAACATCGTGAAGAACTTCCAGGAGGATTAAGTGATAGCCGATTACGAACAACCGGTAGAAAGGTGATGTGAGATATCAAACATGTACTACTACTAACATAGTGGAATATGTCATGCACATTTTGGACCTTGGAACTTGGTAAATTAATCTATGTTTCATATTGGTTCTACGATGATCTTACATGGTATTAGATACCAGTTGGGAAACTTCAACTTTTCTTTTCGATCCAGGGATCTACTATTTCCACCATTAATGGTGAGAACAACCTACTTGCTTCTTTTCGCTGCTACAATCTCAAACACAACCTGAACAATCGAAATCACAATCAAAACAATCAAATTCACTATCAACACAACCTAAAATTATGGGATTTCGAATTGGAGAAGTTTAGAAGAATGAAAAGATATTGAAGAATCTTTGAAAAGCTTTAAGGAATGAAAAGTGCTGCAACTTTAAGAAGGAGAAGACAAAAGTTGTAAATAATGGAATACAGAAAATAATTGGTATTAAATAGGAGAAAGCTGAAACCGACGAACCGTCAAAAACTGAAAAGAAATAAAGTTCAGAGATTTGATTTCCTCGAAAAGCGTCTAGTGACAAAAGCGTGCAAAAGTGAGTTAATGCTAGCGAAAAAAAATAAATAGGAAAAAGTGTAATGTGCGAAAAGGAGTTATTGCAGGTGTGGGAAATAAAAAGACAATCATTATTTTTCTTCTTTCAATTTTTTTTAACAACTGTCAAATTCAAAAAAGGAAAAGGGGGCAAATTGTGAGAGAATAAAATCTGAGGCACACGTGATTAAAAACTATTGTAATGAGCTATGATGAGACGAGAAACACTGGAACAAAGTCTTTTGAAAACATAGAATTAACAGCTGCCAAATCTTTAAAGTTTACTCCTGACAGCATTAACGCATGACCGAAACGTGGGTTGCGGGAAAGCAAAGTGCACTGATCAAGACAGACAGCCTTAATTACTTGACTGACAACAAGTTGCGGAAAAGCAAAGTGCACTAATCAAGACAGACAGCCTTAATTACTTGACTGACAACAAGTTGCGGAAAAATAAGGTGCACGAATCAAGACAGACAGCTTTAATTACTTAACTGACAACTGGTTGCGGGAAAGCCTGACTTATTAGAGAGTAATGATGAGACTTGATGCATGAATAAAACGTGTCGACTCTACAAGTTGCGGGACAAAAAAGACCAAAGCATGACGATTCACTATTAAGAAGCTACGTGTCAGACATGCTGTTATCCTAATCCAAAAGTAATGATAAAAATACAAGACCTCAAGAAAGTAGCGGGATGATGAATACTTGACTGCAGAGCAGTTGCGGGATGACAAATAATACGCTAACAAAGGTTTGCGGGATTATATATCGCACCAAGAATAGATAAGAATAAATAGGTGGAAAGGTAGATTGGTGGGATCTATCAAATTGGCTATAAATACCAAATTCATAAACATAGAAAGGGGTTGAAAAATTAGGAGAGAAATCAGACTGAAGACGTTGAAGAAAGGGCAAAAGAGCTTAGGTATCAAACTGATGTAATTTTTAACAGTTCATTAATTCATGATTAACATGAATATGATTATATGAAATAGTTTCATCAGAATAAATTATCTTTTCCTCTTTTTCCTTCTGTGTAAATGAGAATCTGATCATATTAAGAGATCAAATTATGTTACTTTTGGATGAAAACTGTTTTATTAATTAAATTGTGTTGGAAATTCTTGTGTCATTTCATTCCATTTAAATTGATTATTAACATCAAAATGTTACGGTGATACAATTTATGATAATGAAATGTACTTTTTTGAATTTCATATCCTTTTAGTTATGATCCCAAATACACCAAATCTTTAGTAATCACAGCAAGGTTCATCAAATTGATGATCGATTTTGGTATTTTCAATTTTTTGTGCAAGATGGTCGATGCTTTCAGCAATGACCACCTTTAGATGAAAATGAAGAGTTTTCCTTTTGTATAGGATGAACAATGAGATGAGTATGCCTGAAAGTATATTGGTATTTAATGTGATTAGACTGGTGCCATTATATTAACCAGATCCACATTTCAAGTTTTGAAATTCGGTCAAGTCTGATCATGTCACTGATCAAATTCAACTGTACTATTTTTCTTTTTGATTCATAATCAGATGAATTGTTCAGAGTTCAGATCATCTTCTTACACGTATCAATACATTTCCCAACCAAAAGAGTTGACTGGTTCAGGTAAATAAGTTTTAAATTTAAAATAGATTTGTACCATTTTAGAACCAAAAAAGTCCTGAGGTTCCAGTATCAAATTTTATCATTACAATTTTTCTTAGGACAGATAGCCTGGTTATATCCCATAATGTGTAGCACATGTGCCAACCCGTAGAGATTAGAATTTTTGACTGTTGGGCTAGCTGTTGAGATAATTCAGCAAACAATGTGTTGGATTGGCATCCTTCCGAGTTAGGATACAAATTTGTGAAATTTTTTTTGAATTCCCTTTTCTGATCTTAATGGACCTGGATCATCTTCCTCGAAAATCAAAAGAATAATGAATACGATAACATTTGGCTTTGAATATTCATCGTGAGATTGTAGACGGTGGATTTTTAACTGAGGGTAAAATAATAGAATCACCTATGCCCAGCAATAAAAACATAGAAATAATAGAATTTTGTATATACTACTGACCCGGCATCAAAAACATAAAATTCATATCTTATATTCCGTAATAGAATTAAAATATTGAACTCCCGCTATGGGCATCTCATACTGATCCTATAGTCTCTCTGAAAGTACACATATAATATTAGAGCCTTATCCGACAGAACTTTCAATATTTTACACACAATATTAGTATTGTACGACTCAGTGTTTTCTCCTTTATAATGATCTGACAACTTATATATCGATTAATCACTAGTATAGAACAACTATGTCCTCAAAATATCACTGGTGTTGATTGCAATTTCTTCCCGGATGATCTCTGACTATACAAAATAAATATCCAGAACACATCTTTTTTTCCGAGTGGATACCAATGCTCATGGATAGATTGCCTACTAGTATAGAGCAATTTGATTACTCTCTATATTCCCCGGTTGAATTCCTAGAGTTACTTTATATTAATATTAAAACCTTAATATTGATTTATCACAACACATGACAAGTTGCGCACAAATATACAAGGATAAAACACCACATCTTTGTGTAAAACACCAAGTCGTTGTCGCGCCAAATGCAAAGCTAAAGCTCTAATTGACTAAGCTCTAATATTGGTCGAGTGTAGATTACACTTCTTCGATATTGGTTGCACTAAAATCCCAATATTGGCCGAGATACAACGAAACCCTAACATTGATCGGCACCTAGTTTCTGATGTACCATCAGACTCACCTTGGTAAAACATGGAAATGAGTGTAGAATGGGACAAAATGTTCTAAACAACATATGTTTCCCTATGTGTCTACTACGACATAATAAAAGATCATCCCATTCCGAGTAACGGTATAAGAGATATGTCCTAAATCCTAGATGAGCTACAAGCTGAAAAACGGTTTCCTTTCGCGTAAGGATATAGCCAACAATTTTTTCAATTCCTAATTGGGATAGATCGTAAAAAATGGGCATCGTATAAAGAATCTACAATTTTTTTACTAAAGAACGTCATGTCTGAATTTTTCGGGTATAAGGGCTAACACCCATGGGTGTAAATAACAATAATGGTCTTCGAAACAATAGATTTAAAGAGCAATAGGTCTTAAGATAAAATAAGAGGAAGGATTTAAAAATAATAAAATAAAGAGTTATGGGACCGGTGCCAAACGGCCGGCCGGCCGGCCACCCTTGGCCTATATTTTCTTAAAGTTTTGTTATTTTATCCTAGGGTTTCTCTTTCTATTAAATTTTTTTTTCTTTTTCTATCAAATTTAAAAATTCCAAATAGCTTCAAAGACCATACAGTTGCTTACAAGAGAATTGTATTCACATGATATTGACACTCACATAACTTCAAGGTCATACGAGTATCATTGCTGCCTCAGCTGGCATAATTATATGCTATAAATACCAATGTCAATATCAATTAGACTCTCAAAAACTATGATGTTTCAAGCATCACTTCTTGTCTCAGCAACATGGTAGACTCAAAAACATGTTAAACTCATCAATATGCTAAGACTAACAGAGACTAGCTAGGTCAACAACTGACCAAATAATATACGTCTGTAAAATAGACTCAACCATGCTGGAGACATCAATTATGTCACATGAAGAGATATTCACTAGGGTTTTGGTCTGGCGTCCTAAAACACGTGCGCTGTAGCAATACACCTACGATGAGAAAGTATAAAAGTCATGTCAGCAGTTGAAGGAATAAATGGAATAGTGGTCGTACAACTTTCAAGTCCCACTAGCACGATGAAATTGGTTTTCACCACGATTTCCACTTCTGTACTCTTCCACTTCTCTGCAACTGTCACCACTTACGAGATCAATGTGTTAACTTTCACTGTTATAAATAGGTTCTTTAACCTATCAACAAAAAACATGAATTTTATCTCATAAGAACAAGAAGGACGATCACAGAGCCATCATCTTAACAATTCTCAGAAAACTCAGACTTCTCAAGAAAAAAATCACAGCAGTTCAACACATCTTACTATCACTAGCGTTCAATTCCTTTGATCTTAATACCTTATCATTCCTCCCTACAGGTCAACCATTTTCATTCCCTTGTGACCGAAACGAAATTGGAACGATCATTCCTTGATTTTGTCCAATTTCGTACAGATTGATCTCTCGAATCTCAAAAGTTCTTCTACAGTACAAATGTATAAGGTTTAAAGATTTTCTCTTATTAGAATCAGCCTACTCCGTCATTTTCTCCCTTTTACTCTTAAATCGTTTTTACCCACAACCAGAGATATATATAACAAATAAGATAGGATATAAGTTTTTGAAGAATAAAATTTATTGATAGTCTGATCAAGCGTCATTCCTTCAATGGGACCCATACGAAGGGGTCCTATCATAAGGTGGAATTGAATGGTTCCCATATTTGGACTTTTGACCGGTAAAGATGATGGACATGAGAATGTGATTCCAAAAGTATACGCTCGATCGTCTTTCTTTCCATTTAAGATTTTCAAATTCAGAGCTCAATCTCCGTATTCTCCTGACTTTCCAATGATTTGAGGAATTTCTCGCTGAATTATTGAAGAGAATCTTGGAATTCATTCGAAATGAGGAAATTTTTTGATAGCTCAATTTAACCATGAAAAAGGAAGAAAATGAGAAAAATGGATGAAAAATGGAGAGGAAAGAGATTCAGAGACAAAACCAAAAGGATAAGACTCAAACGGAGAAAAGAAAAACAAGAGATGAGCAAAGAATAAGAAAGGATAAAACAGGTAATCTATATGGAAAAACTCAGGTAATAGAACAAAGGATAAAACATGTGATCAAGGAATAAGAACTCAAGACGAAGAATGAACAACAATTAGAGAGAACTATCAACAGATTTTCCTAAAATCGAGTTGACTCAGAAATTTTCCGGTTTGCAGAGCTTCTCTCTCCGATCAAAACAATGCATTATATCATGACTTAACTTGCTATGTTAATTTGAATCAATATTTATTTAATTATTGGGTTATAAAAAACTTTTGAATCCAGTAGATATGTCCATTACGAATCACTTATAAAATGGTACCCGGATTAAATATCATTGTATCATTGTGTTAGATATATGAGAAAAGTTAGGTTCAAATCATATATCTGAAAAATGAAAATCCAAATTCAAGTTAAAAATAATTGTTTATCTATTTTGCACAACAGTCAATGATATAATGAAGATCAAATTGGCCCCTATATATCAAAATTTAATGTTGAGGTCACAAGTGTGGTCATACTTTAACTTACAAAATTCTGTATTTTCGGTTAAAAATATTATTAGCCACCTTATGTTCACAACCAATAACCAGTTTGTTCAGCATATCTGAGGACGATAGAATATAAATTATAAATGTACTACCTACACCTCATTGTAAACGAAGAAACTATTCCATAATTTGAAAATATGTTTTGGCATCTAAATTTGATAATTTTCAAGATTGGACAAACCAACATGTACATATATAGTTGAACCGAGCCATGCTCTAACAAGTTGGTTGAGTAGAGCCCGAATTTGACAGAAAACAACTAGCTAGCAGATTTTCCTGAGGAGAAAGCAAATGAATTATCTTCGTCAATTAATCATATTTATGGTTTTTATTGTTCAGCGTATTTTTGAATTTCAAAATTGTTGGAACATTATTTTTTTCATAATCCTTAGGCTCACAAATATTCCTCCTTTCCATTCAGAAATATTATTATCCACCTTATGTTCACATCCAGTAATCACTTACATCAAAAAATCCGAGCAACAATACAATATAAACAGTGAAATTACTACCATTGCTTTATTGTAAACGAAGTAACTATTCCATAATTTGAATATATGTTTTGGCATCTAAACTTGATAATTTTTGATTGGAAAAACCAACACATGCATGTATAGGTCAACCTAGCTATGCTACAATAAGTTGGTTGAGTAAGGCCCGACTTTGACAGATAACAACTAGCTAGATTTGCTAAGGGATAAATCTAACAAATTCTCCCTTTGGGTTAATCGTATTTATGGTTTTATCGTTCGGCATTGCTCGTACCTAAATTTTGCTCCTAGGAAAAACAATATACTGTTGAAGTACTTTTTGTAGGTTCGAGGATCAAAATCGTACAAAACAAATCCAAACAAGTAGAATGTATGTATTTGTTCTTCTTCGGTTACAAAGAGAGGAGATGGGTTGATCTTAGGGGAAGGAAGCAAATAAAGTTGAAGGAATTTTATATGTGTGTTCAATGGTATGTAGAGTGTAGAAATAACAGAGTTTGTGAGAATGATTTCTACCTCTTCTCCGTTCTGTCCTGTTTTTGAAATGGGCTAAGTAGCATATTTATAGTAATTGGGATCACACACTTTCCTTTGTAAATTAATGGAGGTTGTGGGGAAATTGAGAGATGGAGGTCGTGGTAGTAACCGTCGACTTTGTCTTGGGAAGTTTCTGGAAACTTCCAGCTCATTATTCCCTCACCTTGCATCCGCTTCGACCGTCTCCACTTACTTTGTAACTTCTTTGCTATAACCACCAGACCAAAACCCTATGTTTAATCACCCATGTTATATGATTTTTTTATCTCATAAAAATTTGTGGAGTTGTGTCTTCAAAGCCACGAGCCTTGTTGTAAAATAATGTCTCCAGTGGACTTTATGTCAACTTTGTCGTAGTAATGGCTTAAATAATTTTTCTAGCTTGAGCGAGAGTGAAAAAAGGTGCTAGCTTGAGCAAAAAATACATGGCAGCAGCAGCAAGGCACGACGGCAACAATGAAGCGTGGGTGGTAGCGCAAAACTTGGCGCAGCAGCGGCACGGATACGGAGCGTGGCAGCAGCAAGGCATAGAGCTGGAGAGCAAAACATGCAGCTGGGGCAGTAATAGGCGCGACGCAGAGGAACGAGGGGAGGCTAGCCTTGGCACTAACGCTATTGGCCCCAGCGCTGGCCTTGGCACAAGCGCTGCTAGCCTCAGCGTTGTTGGCCCCAGCGCTAGCTCTGGAGGTAGTGCTTTAGTAAAGGGTTCTTGCGTGACTTTTTTTTGTCTTTGTTGATTTTATTGACTTTGTTGTCTTGATTATATTGGCACATTTATGCTAGAAGCGTAGCTAGGGATTACTAAATCCTCTACTTGTTGTTATCAGGGCTATAGCCTATATGCTATTTTTATTGACATTAACTAATGACATGGCCATGACTATGGCTTATTTAGGATTTCCCAGTCTTGTGAGATTTAATTGTTGGTATTTATGCCTAACTTTTGTGGCAGTGCATACAAAACACCTTCAAGAGATTCAGCCATGGAAGTTTGCAATCTTGAAATTATGCTTGATGCGACTCTGCAATCAGATGGTATACATCTACTTAGCGCTTTTATTCAGATATGGTGTTTCCTTTATCCTGAATTTTTCTGAATTTGTATAATCAGTATATAATGATTTATACAAGTATCTTTTTACAGGTGCACATTAAAAAACGAGTATCTAATTGAGTATAACTCTGGATGCATGTAAAAGGGGCTACAAGATTTCTGTAGCTATAAGACGAATACGTATTTTTAATTCTCTTGCGGACTGTACGATAATATTTCATATTCATAATTCTGATCTTGGACCAGAATACATATATATTTTATGTTTCTACAGTTGAACATAAATAATATTACCTTCTTTCCTTTATTAAAAATTCACCGTCAACAAATATAATTATAAATTTTTAAAAATAGAGCTCATAAATCCTTTGCTAGAACATTAATTAGGATCAATAAATCAAATAGCTAAAATCTTTAATTTGTTGAAAAGATACTGGTCTCATATATATACTTTGGTATTTAGATGACACTGATACTTTCAATCTATTTTTCTTGTATTTATTGTAAACATTAAATATTTTATTCTAATTATAGTGATCATTAAGTATTTTATTCTTATTATATTAAATATTAAACTGTTCAGTAATAAGTGTTTTGGACCATTTGTATATATTTCTCAACGTGTAATCATCCTTCGATAATATATAGATACAATAATAATATAGTTTATAACGCTTTACATCTATAAATTGAGGGTCCACTCTTCCAAGTTCCAAACACCAAAAACGTATTGCCATTTTGTCCTAGTATTAAGGTTTTTAGTTGGTGATTCTCCTCATTTTTTCAGTGTTTTTTTTGAAGATGTGCATTATTGTATACCATACATATGTGTATACAAATTTTAAATTCAAGCGAAAGATAAGTGTTATCGATTTATCATGAAAACCGTTAAAAAGATAGTGACGATCAGAATAGCTAGAAACAAATCAAAACCTAACCTTGAGGTCACCGGTCTGATCCCACTTTAGGCTCAAAGAATTTCTCCACCACTCCACATTAGAACCCATAACCCATATTTTGATTGCATCTTTACGGGTTTTGATGATGCATCCTTCTATCTCATCTGGGTGTGGACGCGGTGGATGAAACCGATATCATACTTTGGACACTATATATTCACTTCAGGTCTAGACAGTAGGAAAATGATACTCCCTCCGTCCTATAAAAGATGATATATTTTTACTCTTTCATTTTAATTAAAAATTAGGTAAAAATAAAATAAAAAAATATTTTTTTTATAGCACGGAGGTAGTTTTATAAGATGTTGATTTCCATCATAGAGAACTTTTTTCATGCATGGTGTAGTTAATGATCCATCTCCACTATAAAGGATAATTATGTAGAGGAATTATCCAAAAAAAATATATGTATGAACTTGGTGAATTTCAATTTAATCTTCGAACATTACAAACTTTTGTTACGTTGTTTTAAACCAAAATGTGTGAATATATATAATTTGAGATCATTTTTTTCTAGTTCATTACTTTTAAAAGATCTATCACCAAATTTGCATATATAAATATTATTATAATATCTCCTTTTTTAATTTACTTTCCAGTATTTTAAGGATGTACTTCAATTAAGGGTAATAAAAATGGACAATGCATCCCTTATATAAACTCTAAATGGTTGGATATTTCATTACATTGGCTAGCAGGCATCTGGTTATAAACTTCGCTTACCACTTACACCCAACTCAATGTTTTCTTGCAAAAATTAAATATATATTTACTAAAAATGTTATTTATGTCGATGGAAAAATATGTCACTTGTTCGAAACTGTTGTGACAATCTGTTAATTTTAAACCTCAAAATTATGTACTAGTGTCATAATCACACTACACTTGCCCTTTTATATGTTATTGTAAATTACTAAAAATAGGGTTTTGTTATGAAAAGGGAAGAGGACATAAAAGTAGAGAACAAGAAAAGGGAGAAATCTAATAATTTGTAGGTAGAATTATATAAATTTAATTTTTATTTATATAGATAGAAGACTTAGTGTTAAAAATATGTAAATCCTAATCTTAGATACAAAGGTATCTTAATAATTAAACTTTAAGTTTATAACACTTCCGCTGATGACCACTGGTCGGTTGTCAATCGTCCAAAATAATCGAGTTCTTACTTTCTAAAATAGAATTAAGTATAAGGATAAGAACAAGTTCGTTTCCACAAGGAGGCAGCAATTATGCTTGTTTTCAGTCACGTAAATAAGTAACCAGAGGGGTTTTCAAGTTGTTTTAATAAGCTAAATTAAACTAAGTAAACTAAGGCAATACGCAAGTAAAATTGGATGTGAAATAAGGAGAAAAAGCATTGGTTAGAGATTTCTTCTTCCGTTATCCAACATGTTATCAATCAAAGCATACTCAACATTCATGCATTAATGATACCAATAACCCTAAAGCATCCTATCGCAGGGCTACTTCGGCAAAACTCCTAATATCATCGGAAAGGGTATCGCGCCACTCTCCGAATTCTTAACACCTGATAACTCGATGTAAACACCAAGTTTAACCCAATGAAAGCAATGGTCTTTATGAGTTGAGGTTATTCTAAATAATCCGATGCATCGGGCAACTCGGATTTAATCTAGGTCAAGCTTCTACACATACTTGCATGGCAATTTTAAGTATTGTTAACAAATATGCTATACTACTTGTAACTAGAATCCTTCGACAATTCCGGATCGAAAACTCTAGTTTAGTTGTAGATATCAGTGCATGCTCATTCAATTTGCAACTTAAACAAACACACAATCAATCATACATGGTATTATAATCAGTAGAACATGAACGATATTAGTAATAGCATGAAATCATGAGATATGCGCCATTCAATTAATAAACATGTCTTTAAACTTCAGATTACATCCCTAACCAATATAGAAGGTTTAGCTCATAATGGGTTTCTCAAAACCCATGGAAATTAATTAAAATACACTTTACTCAAACCCGGAAAGAGTACGAAGAATGGATATGGCTTCGGAACGCAGCAATGGTGGTAGCCAGCAGCACACTTACGCCTCCAGCCCTCTTTTGTGTCTGTTTTCCGCCTCTTCCTTTAGTTCTTTGCTTAATTCCTGGACACCCAATGTGCAGCAGCCTCTTTTCCCTTTTATATGTGTGTGTTAAGTCCTGGAAACTCCCTTTTTTACGTGAGAATATCCAGTAATCCTAACAACGTGAAA
>JAJJMC010013372.1:194392-214066 GCA_023531435.1 Papaver californicum
AAACTGTCCAGCAATCCTGTTTACGTGCTATTTTCTAGCTCTTTTTTACGTGAGTAGCCAAGTCCTTGTGCACATGAAATTGCTATTCTTCCTTGAGAGAATATCTCCTCCATGTGGCCTCCAATATTGTGTCCCAACTTCACCCAAAGACTTTCCATGAGAAGAGTTTAGTTCTCCTTATAGAACTAGAGTTAGCCACTTTAGAATCCTAGTTGAATTAGGAAATGTGCTAAGTTTCCTTATTCCACTCCAACAAGATATATCAACTCCAAATTCTTTCCTAATCCCATATGACTTCCCCAAGCTAGCTACTACCCCACCAAGGCTAGCCACTAGCCCATCAAACCACTCTAGCACCTCCAACTCGTCACTTAGCACATTAGTACATACAGTTCAGCCAACTTAGCGCCTGGGCGCTAGCAGCACAAGCTAATTTGCCACCATGTGGCTTTGCCCATAACTTCCTCATACGAGATCAGAATGACCTGGTTCTTTCGCCGTTGGCTTCGTAATTCAATTTACTATACTGTGGAAGGTGAAAGGCCTAAATTCAGAAGAGTTTTATTGGCTCCTCGGTAATTCTTCCCATACAGCTCCATTCTGCGGGTTTCTGAACGGTAACCTGAAAAGACGACTAAACTTCGAAAGTAATCAAAATACCTAATAATTCACTCAAATATAGCACATAAGGGTCAGGAAAAACTACTTTAAATGTATGATTTATGCACCTATCAACCACTGTGGCTAAGTCATTACAAACACATCAGGAAAACGCAACAGAGTTAAACCTGAAAAATGCGTAAACATAAATACTTGAAACAATGTTGGACATGCAAATGTTATCTCGTTAAAACCCTGACAAGAAAAATCCAGTTGGACAAAACATTGATAAAGAAAAAAGAGTATAACGCGATAAGTCCAGTAAATGCATCTCCACTCTGATGCGTACTTCAGTAAATATTTGTATTACAAATCTTTGAATCGATACAATCCAATTTTACTAACTAATTTCTTGAGTGCAGAAGTTTGTTATATGCTTTCTTGAAGAAATTTGATAGTTGATGAAGTTTTCTTCGGTGTTACACAAACGATGTTGTCTTCGAGTAATACTCTTGCAATGTCTGCGTTCTTCTTCAATATATTGAGGACTGGTATCATGGGTTGCTAGCTTCTTGGATATGATTTGCAGAAGTAGTTGATGTATAGTTAATTTAACAAAGTGCCAAGATACGAATACATTACCACACATGAATAAAAACCGTATTTTTGATTAAACCTTATGTGGTTTAGAAGGAATCAAAATTCCTATGAGATGGTTATGTTGATTTTGTCTGATCAAATATGGTCATTCACTTTCAGTAACCAAAATTATACAACTCCCTCTTGGATAACCACCATGTTAAATTTAAATTTCCTATCAAAAACCTTGCCAGTAAAACCCAATAGGACAAAATCAGGACGAAGGAAAAAGAGCACAATATCAACATTTTGAATGAAAATTCAACATTTGCGAGATGTATCCTTGTTAAACCTTGTCAGGAAAAACCTCATGAAACAAAATCTGAAACGAAGAGAAAAGAATACAACTTTTGACGTATTTATGGGTGTTAACTCAACTTTATGGGTATTACATAAAACAAGAATCAAAACATAATGTATAGTCTATTTAATAGACAAGTTTTATGCAAGCATAATTCTGAAACTGCAGATCAAAAAAAAAAAAAAACTATGCTGCTTAAACGTGGATTTTAATGTTTTTAAGGACTTTTCAAGAGACCTATAAAGTTGATATCATCAACTAATTCAGATTTTGGTACTTTGCAAAACTTTGAAAAAAAACTTTAATTATTGTTAAACCTGATATAATCGAGTCAGGTGGCTCCTAAATATAATTTGCAGCCTCCAATGATTAAAAATTCAAATATGTTCTCCGACCACATTTATTGTGTGAATGAAATATTAGTCCTTCAAGGACTACCACGCAAAATGCATCATATAGTGTGAACAAAGTATAATTTAACCAATCATAGGGTTTCAGAAAAAATAATAAAACCTTCTAATCGTTTTTACAACAATCATATTTCTCATATAACGCATGAAGACTACACCAACATGTAATTTTTAGAATTCAGCTTGCACGTTTAAGGTATTAAGTCTTGGATCAAAATATTACGCTATTCAAGGGATTTCAATCCAACATAATTTGGATTTTGTTCCTACCAATCACATTTGTCGATATTCCTCTGCATAGGTGATGTAGTTTTGAAAGTGGTAAATAAGGTGATCGTTTCTCGAACTTGTAAAGGTAATGATTTTAGAAAATAATGATTTTAATTAATTCTAGAAAATTCCAGAAGTAAGAAAAAGACTAAATAACCTAAATATGATTTTTGAATAATTTTAAAAGTACCAGGAATCAGGAACCAGGTAATTCTAACAACCTATGTGATTAATAAGATAATTCTTTTTAAATTAATTGAAGCACAAGTAATTGCCAAAATTGGTTTTGTTATGCTAACAAACAGAGGTAAATCACAAGCATGGACTATCAAAATTAATTAACCAAGCATAATCCATCAAGCAAAAGCACAACTGTTGAAAGAAAACCGTTTTTACTATTTAAAACTATGCAATTCTAATAATAAAAGAATTATTAGAAAATAATTAAATCACATAAAATTGAGAAAATTACCTTATCCATCATCCCAGTAAATAGACTTAGCTCATGGTGAAGAAAACTTGCTCAAAAGTTGATTCATTGCTCAAAATATCAATTACAAAGGTGAATAACGCTGTAACAGCTGATGTGATACGCTTATATGCGTTACAGGAGATGGTTCAGCTGTTACAGTAGAGTTTTAAGCAACACATCGTTTGAAGCAATAGACAACAGGAAATTTCAAATCAGCAACAGTTGTAAGTGTTGCTGAGTCTTCTTCTCCGACAGTGATGGGTGAAGAACAGCCGGCCGGTGCAGTAGCAGTTGACCGGACGTTGACGGAGCTTCACCGGAATTTTCTATTTGCTTCTCTAAGGTTTTGTTGTCGATTTTATTGGCTTCTCTTGGTTTATATAGGTAGTAGAAACCCTAGAGAGAGTTCTAAACCTAATAGAACACTCTAAAACAACCCACAAATCTCAATCCGAATCGAAACACAATTCCGGCCAAATACATGATTTCCGAGCTGATTTCACGGGATTTTTTTGCTGTTTAAGACTTGCGTGAGATGACTATCAATGTTGGGACAATCTAGAAGCAAAATATCTTGCGACTCACTTAAGATTATCACGACCAGTTCAAACAGTTGAACCCCGATGAGTCAACTCGGTGACTCGGCCCGATCCAGCTTGCTGGGTTGACTCGCCTGGTTGACCCGCTGGGTTGACCCGATCCAGCTCATCCCGATCCAAGGGTGCCCCAATCCAAAGTGTGGGTGCCTTGATCCATTTTCCCGGGTGCCTTGAACACTTTTTGAGCCAATTTTTCCACAAACCTTTATTCTTCTAATGTACCTACAAAAGCATAAAAACACGTAATAGACACAAAATCGAATACTAACTCACTAGAAATTAAGGTGCAATTTAGACACTAAAATGTGTCTATCAATAGGGGTTCACAACAACCATCATTTATTGTTTTAGTAATTATTATAAATGAATATTCGATAATCATTAGTTTAAAACGGTACCACACAATTCTCTAGTGCATTCATATTTTAAAATTTTTAAAATTTACTGGTACCAACGTCTATAGACGTTATAATATCCCCATCTTCAAACGAGGAGATATTAATTTTGAGAGTGTGAATTATCTTAAGATAGACTCTATCAGAGTACTTGTAGCATGTACTAAAAAGCTACATGCTTGCTAGATGTGATTGGATTTTTCTTTTGAAACGACATAAGCTTATGGAAAGCTAAATGAGATATTTTAAACACCAATTTGATGGTAACCTTTCTCGATTTGACCATAATGGGAGAGAAATTGATATAACTTTTAAGTTAATTAACACTAACCTCTCGTAGTCTCCCCCTGATTATGACGAAAATATTTTCATCTAATATACGAAATAAAAAAATCGTAAAGTACTATCCAATTAATTCGAGAACATTTTAATATATAACACCAGGTTAGACGACAAATACTGACTTCAAGATCCATATAAGAATATGTCATTCTGCATGAAAAAAATTATAGTCTACCTGACACAAAAATTTAACGTCATCTGTGGATTTTATTGGTTACAGCCAAAAGCATATAAAATATGCAAATAAATCTCCAAGAAAATATGAATTGTGACCTATAAGGAGCATCTTCGAATGAAATTAGGACACTTTCTTTATCAAAAGAATTTTAAGTCAAGATCAGTAAGTAAGTTACTTCAATAACTAATAATATAGACTAACAAGTTAGGTGCACACTTATTGACCTTTATTGTCCTACCAAATTCCAACTACAATATTCCAATTTCGGAGATTAGTACCAGGAGGAAATATAAGAACTTGCTCAATATCCTTTAAGAATACAACAATACCTTGTTTCATTGGTTTTTGCAGTTGTGAATGCCATAATAACGATATTTCATCCTTTTATAATCGATAGAGATAACTCTTTTCAATTGTCTTAATGACTAGGATAAACTCGTGCCGCAATGGCACGGTCCTTGGTTTGTTATCGCTATAAGTATTATTTTGTATCAATTATATACTGTTCAATATGGATTTGTTTCCTTTATTTTACATACTATTTTTTAGTGTTCAATTCCCTATATTTTGGTATGCATCATGGCCAAACTGTAAATCTAGTTTAGTGCTCCATTCCCTTTATTTTCAGTTTAACTACTTGATGATGATATAAATTGATGAATACTGGTGAATATTGTTTACCTATGCTTATTATTTATCCAAAAATATAACACTGGATTTTGTCCTTATCTGTTTGATGGCTGAATCCAAATTAGTCTTATCATTACTTGACTAAGATAAAAAATATAATGATATTGAAAATTGTTGTGCTATTATAGGAATAGTAACTGAAAAGAGTGAACAAAACACATGAAGTACATAAACATATTATTCATTTTACATTTACCAATAATTTGTATACTATTACAAATTTTATTTGGTTCTACAAAGTGATCGTCTTAAATAAACTCCTGTCACCTCTCCTGGTCAAGTTCAGGCCAATAAGGATCCAGATAAACCGGATGTGTGTCTGTCTCTCTTGGACCTCATCTTCTTCATCTTCCTAGTCCCTGTCACCTGCAAAGTAAGCCTTCCAAATTCTATACTTCTTTTTCTTTAATACTTCTTGAGTCTTACTTTCTCAAATTTGTCGTCTAAATAACCATGTTATTTGTGTTCTTTGCTCCGCTCTATTTAAAGACAATATCCTCAACCTACCATCAACTCACAAATCTCTACCAATGTCGAGATTGTTCTCTTATCACCTATCCTCTTCCTGTTTTTCCCTTTCTGCTTTCCTTCGTTTAGTCTTGTCTTGTAAATCAATTTGTTATTACGTCATCGGCTTCTTCCCTTTTTTATTGTCTCCTTGTTATGATGTATTTTCCATTTATACTAAAAATAAAGGATGAAAGTGAATAGTTCAAGTTTTTAAAAAAATCCAGTGCAGATATGGAGTAAAATCTATGTAAATTGTAACCATAGTTACCTTCTGAAGATCAAGGTCCAATTTGTCAGGGTTCTCATTTTTCCACTTTAGGTTCAATGTCAACAATCTGCGATTTGTGCCTGCATCTTCGAGAGTGTTCTCCGAACTTGAAAAATACAGGAAATAGACAATTTTGTTTGTGAATATAATACCAAACTATCTGACACTCTCAAAACAATTTTGAAAGTTACCAAAGTAGGTACTGGAAAAAGGAGAAATTACTGATATCTTGATTGCAAATGATCTTCACAACCCAGTAAAAGAAAGCCTTCCATAAAAAATAGTTCTGAATCCCAGTTAAGGATGTTTTCTTTACTGAATTCCAAGGCATACACCATTTTTTATTTTATTTTTGAAAAATGCACAAAATCCAGTTCAAACATTTGATATGCCTGAACTTATGTTTAATAAATTGTCTTTAATTTATACAGATGACATATGTGTGACGGCCATTTTTGGGTCCTCATAATCAAAAACTTAAGTTGTTTAAGAATGACATTTTTTGAAGTGATACATGGAGATTATAATGCAGAGAACATAAGTTCAAATGGAAAGAAACCAACTCAATATATAACGTGGTTCATCTAATAAGCCTACATCCACGGGAAAATATGGTATCTTATTTATAAACACTTACTTTGTACACATGCTAATATAAAAAATTAGAGAACTTAAGTTCAATAGAGTTTTTCACCTAGTCTTAGCTTTTTCCACTTCTTGATTTTCTTTCAGAGTTTTTTCTATTAGTTCTCTCTTGTTCTTCTTTTTAGTTGTGGTTGGTATTTATAGTAAAATATGATGGATCCCTTTTCCTCACTCATTCTTATCTTTTTTTGACCTGTTTGATCTTATCTTGACTTTGGGCGAAGCTCATTTTACTCCTTTCGTGATACTTCTTGCTAGTTCCGCTTGCTGATGTGCAGCTCCTCTTTGGATTGAGCGATTGTTGGTCCTTTGTCTTTATTATGTGGGTGTTGGCATGTGTGACATGTGGAATTTGACGTGGAGCATGTCTATTCTTGCAGGATTGAAATTTATAGTGCGCACGTGATAGGGCGCAGATGATTGTGGAGCGCAAGAGATGCAAAGCGCAGATGATTGTGGAACGCAAGAGATAGCAGAGCGCAGATGATTGTCTTGGCTATTAATGATGCTTTTTCTTGTAACTTGTGTTCTTTCCACGTTCTTATATGCATTAATCTAGTCTGACTTTTCTGCTTCCGGTGTCAGTTGATGTGTGAAAGATGTTTTATAGCTGTCTCCTTTATCATTTATTTTGCTCTTGTACTTCTCGGTGTTTCATAATGTGATACTTCCTTCTTATGATGTAAACACGTGGAACTGATGAATTTATGTCCTTACAGTTTGCCCCCTTTTTGTCTTTTGGATTTCTCTCCCATGTGCATAGAATTCAAAAAGGTAAAAAGTAATGATGACCGTTGGGTTTTGTGCCCCTACTAAATTTTGAATTTCGGCGGTTTCATACGTTTTCAAGAAGACACGTCGTTTGGATTCGTTCCTTTTGAATTCCTTTTCGCAGTCGTGTCAGTTCACTGGTTCAGTATTTAAGAGGAAGTCTTGTCATTTTTCCCATTACTTTTTGCTTTCCAAGTTTGTAGCTGATTGCATTTCTGATCTTCTTCTGTGTTCTTCTTCTTAAAGTCTTTATTCCTTAAACTTTTTTGAGATTCCTCGTTTGATCATGGTTTTTACTTCCCAAGATCAAATCTTCGCTGATTAACTTCATCTTTTTTACAGGTAAGACTGTTAGACTTCTTCAGTAGAAATTTTTGCATGTTGATTTTTCTGTTAAATTTTTGCATTATTTTATACTGTCCATCATTGTAACCTTGTTTCTTCTTGGTCTGCAGATTAATCATGTCTGGAAAAGATAGAAGTCGTGCCCCTAAACATGCTTCCCATGGTGACCAACATTTTGTTAGCAAGAAAAGAGATGAAAGTAAGCTAGTGTATTCCAGGAGAATTTGCAGCCTTGCTCCGCTTCCTGTTAGTTCTACTACCAGAAGTGATCGGGTTCACGAGCTTCTTAGTTTGAAAAACATGGATATTGAGGAGTTCAAAAGGATATACTGCCTTCAGGCCTTTAAAGTTTCCCTTTCAACTCTCCTGAAGGAGACTCTCCCACGAGACTGCTGGTTACTACTGGTGCAATAGACGCAGGGTTAAAGCTGCCCTTATACGACAGTCGATTCCCCTATCAGTTTGAAGTTCTAGCTAGCCGTGGCCAGGCTAAAAATAGCACTATGCGTTCAGTTGCACAGTACAACAGAAACTGGTGGAGAATACTAGATGAATGCAGCATGCGTAGTATTTGGCAAACCAACTTCACCTGCTATACACCTAATCCTGTGAACCGCGTCCATTACACAGTGGAGAACTTCCATTTTTCCTACTTTGATTCTTTTGCTGATAAGAATTATATGAACTGGAGTTTGGTCCTGGATGCACGAGAGGTGATGGAATCCATTTGCTGGATGATATTGATGCTACGAAGATAAATCTTATCCCGGGAACGGAGGAAACCTTGACTAAAAAGCTACGCAGGGACCATGATTACCGATGGTACCTTACTCCATTAGTAATTGAAGGGCCCTGGATTTATGGCCAGGCTTCGGAAAGTACTGTGCGGAACCTCCAGGAACGCTTCCCCTCCTATTGTTCGTGGATATTGGATTTCGACGGATTTAATTTTTCTTATGGTGATATGGTAAGTAATGATTTTTTCAATTCTCCCAATCTTTAAGTGTTGCGTAAGTTTCTTATTATTATTATTAATTTTTACGCAGCCTCCAAAAGAGAAAGAAAGTTTAAAGACCGATGTGGGCACCAAGCGGAATTCTACTCCTCCATCTGATAAGGTACTTCTCTGTCTTTTATTGGCTGAACGTTTAATATTGCGCCTTGCTTATTCACTTGAAAACGTTAACAGGGTCAGAAGAAAATGAAGGCTACTCTTCGTGCTTCTGCTAAGAAGGTGACTAGGGCTAACCCTCCTCCTAGTCAGCTTATTTTAATGATAAAAGGCGGCATGGTGCAGAATGCAACCCCTATAACTTCTCATCCCGCTGCATTGGGTGATGTTGCAACTGAAGCTCCTCAAGTAGCAGATACTGAGTCTCCCCTGGATGCAAGCTCTGTCCTCTCCTATTTTTTGTCCCATTCTCCTTTGTTTCAAGTTGATGACATCGTGCTTTCTGAGTTCGTGGATGATTTGGCTGACAAGGAGCAAGTTGCGCCTGTGACGGAGTTGAACGGAGCTGTAATTGAATATGCTCCTACCAGGATGGAGACAATAATGAAAACTGAAGTCGAGCATGCTTCTACTGAAGAAAACGTAGCTGCTGACGTAGCAAATCCTTCTCCAACCATGGTTTCCAATGCTGCGAACTCTTCCCTTCAACAAAACGCAGTGGGTGCTACTGGGAATGCCGAAAAGTTGGCCTTCCCTTCTGAGGAATTCTGAGGAAGAGGTATATTTTGCTTCAGTTGTTAGTGGAGAGAGGGCTTCCCGTAGGGAGAAGGGCAAGAGCGCTTGCGAAGCTGATAACCTTATTGGAAAAGAAGAAGATGTGTTTTATTGGTTCAAGGAAAAGGACCTTCTTCTGATTCCTAGCAACGCTCATCCAAAGTCTACTGATTCCGCTTCTGTTGCCAAAATGCGAGCGGACATGCGTTCCGTTCCTTTTGACACGGTGATGAAAGCATGGTCAAAGGATATTGCGAATGAAGCTTGCCCTTTTGATGTCGAGGTGCCCTCTACCCTTGCTGAGGTCCTCGAGGTGGCAGAAATAGATGTATATGCACGTCCGCAGTAGGCTCTTATGCAGGTATATTCCTCATAATTTGTTTATTTAGTGATTCTTATTCCTTTATTTCCTATCCTGATGCTCATCTTTGATTTCACAGCTTGCTTATAATGAGAGATGCTCTCTGATTGCATACAAGTTATTCCAGGCTCGTTCACTGATGATGGAGGATAAACTCAGGAGTACTGAAGAAGAACTTGCTGAAGTTAGAGCGGAGACTAACACACTTCGCCTTCGAATGTCGAAGGGTGGCGCTGCTGAATTAAAGCAAAAGAATGAAGCGCTCCGACAGCAGCTGTCTACTCTTCAAAGCCAAGGTTATAATACTTCATCTTCTATGTTATTTTATATTTTTTTAGCACATATTTCTGAATTTCTTTATGGGATCAGAGGGGGATTCAAGTCTTGTTATTAAACTAAGGGCTAGAGCCGCATCTTTACATGGGCATGTAATGAAAGTCGCCGAGGAGAATGTAAAGGTAATGGAAAATTTTAATAAATTGTTGGATGGGAGAAATAAGATTGACACTGCGTACAAAAAACTCTTGATGGAGCACGCATCTTTGAAGAAAGACTTTATCAGCAAAAAGGAGGAATTTGATGCTGCTATTTTATGTAATAATGACTGCGTTGATGAAGCTATGGTGAAAGTAGAAAAATTAGAAGAAGAAAATTGAAAGCTTGGTGTAGAACGCAAAAGTATCCTAGCTGAATTTTCTCGATCTAGGTCGCAGCATGACTCCAGACATTCAACTTTTGTGGCGCAGCTCATCAAGGAAAGAGATAACGCAGCTGCGGACTCTCATGCTAGAGGAAAAGCTCTTTCGGAAGCTCAAGGTCAAGTCCGCAGCCTCTCAGATAAAGTCCTTCATCGAGATATCGATATTCAGCATTTACAAAGAGAAACTGATAAACGCACTGAGAAGATCAATTTGCTGCGAGATAGAGGATTAGCAGATGAATTTGAGACTGTGCAATATAAACAAGATCTCGAGCAATCCACGAAAGATTATGCTAAATTTCTGAGTGAATTTGAATTTCTTGATCTTTCTAATGACAAAAATGTCCGGGATTTACAAAATTTTGAGTCCCTTGCTATAGGTAGTTTATTTTATATCAAAAAGTTACTCTTACTTACTTTTTACACGGTCAAAAAACCTTTTATTTTCTCTATAGATTTTGAGGGAAAGTTTAAGAGAGCAGCTGCCAAGGATGAGGAGTCTGACAAGGAGTTGAAGAAAGTTAAGCTTTTGTCCGCTGAGGTTGAGAAGGAGCTTTCTGAAGCTAATGACAAGCTAAAGGAGGTAAATGAGCAACTTGGAGAACCCACAACTAAATTGGTTGAGGCGCAAGACCAAATTACTCAGATTACTTCCAAAGAGGAAGAAGCAGATGTTAACTGGCAAACTGATGTCAAAGTTTATTTTGATGACTTGGCCACGGCGGAGGAAAAGCTTGCGTACTGGCAAAATCAAGCTTCTTTGGCTGAGAGCAGGGCTTCATCAGCTGAAAGTAAGATAAAAACGTACGAGGATACGCTTATTGCTTCACGTGAGAAGATGGAGTATATGAAAGTTGAGACGAAACAGGGTATTGCTCTGGAGATTAATAATACCCTTGATAGGGTTGCGAAGGATGGTTGGACCAAAATCTATCCACAGAGGGTGGTTCCTGAGCCTGCTCCCCGTGCTACCCTGCTTCATCTTTTGATCCTGCTTCAAATGTTGACCCTACTCCTATCAATGATCCTGCTTCTTAAAGTCCTCTTGTATCTGGCTGCTGCTGCGTATCATTTTTGTTCTTGTAAACTGTCATGAAATATAAATAGAAGTAATTATTTTATGATATTCTCTTCTTAAGTTTGACATTTTACTTTTGTTCCTGCAATAAAATCATAAGAAAATTGATTAATGAGTATATAATTTGAAACCTCAAGGATTTATTGTACCTTGGGCTCCTTTTGAGGGTGCGCTCACATAGTAATTTCTCTCCGTCCAAGAGGAAATTACCTATGTGGACCCTGTCACTTGATATAATAATTAATGTCCTATAGGGTATCTCTTGCTAGCGGATGTACCCAATAGTCAATATTCAAGACTTTTACATGGGTTTCCTATGAGATTTTTCCTTTATTTGCTTTACCCCGTATGAGGACAAATTACTATACGATTGCATAGAAAGTTATGGATAATATGGTTTAAGATATTGCGCATTTCAAGGATGCCGCAAAACTTCTGCATCCATATTTCGCAAATAATAGGATCCTTGTCCTGCAATGTCCTGTATGATATAAGGACCTCCCTAAGTGGGTGCAAACTTTCCTGCCCTTTTATTCTTTTGATATTCTGGAATTTGTCGCAATACGTACTGTCCTTCAACAAAATAGCGCAGCTTTACTTTTTTTCCATATTCACTTGTTAACTTTCTTTGATAATTCTCCATCTTTTGTAATGCAACTTCTCTTCTTTCTTCTAGATCATCCAACTTTTCAAGCATTAAATCTTCATTTAAATTCCTTTCCCTTGCCTCCGTCTTGGTTGTTGGTAATATTATCTCAGTTGGTATGACTGCTTCTGCCCCATAGGTAAGTAAGAACGGTGACTCTCTAGTGGCAGACCTCCTTGTGGTGCGATAGGCCCATAGAGTGTTATGAAGTTGCTCACACCATCGCTTGTGATGCCCTTCCAGAGTCTTCTTAAGATTAAGTGCAATTGTCTTGTTTGTAGCTTCAGCCTGCCCATTGCTCTCGGGGTAAAGTGGAGTTGACTTTCTGTTTTGGATATTGAAAGCTTCAAAAAGCATGTTAATATTTTTTCCTACAGCTGCTGCCCATTGTCTGAAACTATTGCTACTGGGATTCCAAATCTGCAAATTATGTCTTCAAACAAGAATTTGAACACATCTGAGTCTCTAATATGCGCAAGTGCCCTAGCCTCCACCCACTTGGTGAAATATTTGTTGCTACAATTAGGTACTTCCTTTTCCGTGTTCCTTCACGTTGGGGTCCGACAATATCTACTCCCCTCTTTGCAAATGGCCATGTACTAAGTACTGAATTGAGTTCTGTTGCCGGCGCTTTGATCTTTTTAGCAAGGCGTTGACATTCTTCGCATCTTTTGACCATTAGGCATCCTTTTGCATTGTGACCCAATAATATCCCTTCGTTTTTGCCTTGAGGGCCAATGATCGTCTCCCACTATGATTCCCAGCGTCACCATAATGTATATCTGTTAAAATTCGATGTCCTTCTGGTCGCGATAAACACCGAAGTAGTGGTCCCATGAAGAACTTTCGGTACAAAATACCATCCCTTAACTGATAGTTAACAGACTTTGATTGAAATTTCCTTGCTTCCTTTGTGTCCGCAGGAAATATTCGTTTTTGCAAATAATAATGTAGCGCACTCCTCCAATCTTCTTCTACTCACCTATCCTTTGGTTTTTGGGGTATAGTTACGTCATTCTTTGTGGCCGGATCCTCAATATCTTCACTTATTTCATCTTCCATATTCTCAACTACCCATATTCTAATTGACGGTTCATAAATGTGTCCAATCTTGACGGCAGATGTATTGGATCCTTGATCATTGAGGAGATAAATGCTGACGCATCTGCATGACGATTCTTATCTGTGGACAAATGGCGAAAAATGATGTTTGGAACTTGGGATGCTAAATTTTGCACTAGACCTTTGTATTCAATCAAGTATTTATCAATTGCTTGATTTTTCAGCTCAACTTGTTGGATTATCAATTGTGAGTCACTTGTCAAAACATCTGTAATTCCTAGTTCAATAATTAGCCGTAGGGAATGAACCACAGCCTCTTATTCTACTATATTGTTGGTGTGATCTCCAAACTCTAAACGAAAAGCATGTATCAATCGCTCCCCAGTGGGTGTTGTTATTACAATACCGATTCCTGCCCCCTCTTTATTTCGACTCCAACAACCAAAACTTCCCATCTACGAGAATTGACAGGGTCTAAAATGTCCTGAGAGTCATTCTCTTCTACTCCTGGTAACCCCTGGATTTCAAAATCATCATCTAATGGAAAATATGCAAGAAAATCCGCAAAAATATGGGACTTTTGAGCAGTTTGCATTTCAAAAAGAATGTGAAATTGTTCCAACTGAACATTCCAATTTGCAATTCTTCCCACTTTTCCTGTATTTTTTAACACTGATTCCAGCGGAGCCTTGCTTGGTACTCGTACGTAGTGAGTTAGAAAATATGGGCGCAGCTTCTGCGTGGCAAATACCAGTGCTAATATTAACTGTTCAATCTTGGTATAGTTCCTCTCCGCAAGGTTGAAAGTCTTGCTAATGTAGTAGATTGGTTTTTCCACCTTATCATTTGTTCGCACCAGTACTTCGCTTACTGCATCTTCTGTTGCATCTATATATAGGGCCAAGATCTCTTCAGGCTGCGGTTTCTGTAATGCGGGCAAAGTCGCAAGATATATTTTGATGTTCTGAAAGGCTTGTTCACAGTTTTCATTCCATATAAACTTGTTTCCCTTCTTTAGAGTATCAAAAAATGGTTTGCACTTATCTGATGACCTTGCAATGAACCTGTTAAGCGCTGCCAAGCATCCGTTCAGCTTTTGTACCTCCTTAACATTTCTTGGGGATGGCATATTTACAATAGCCTGTATTTTTGCTGGATCGACTTCAATTCCTTTTATAACCCAAAAAATTCCCTGATGTAACTCCAAAGATGCATTTTTCCGGGTTGACTTTCATTTTGTACTTGCGCAAAGCTTGGAAACTCTCCCTCAAGTCTTGTAAATGATCCTTTGCCATCTTGATTTTTACCAACATGCCATCTATGTAGACTTCCAATGTGCATCCTATCCAAGGTTTGAAGATTGCCAATCCACTAATCGTTGGTAGGTTGCTCCTGCATTTCTTAATCCAAACGACATTCTCGTATAACAATACAATCCTCGCGGGGTAAAAAACGCAGTATGCTCTTGATCTTCCTCGGCTAGTGCAATTTGGTTATATCCAGACTGTTCATCCATAAAAGAAAAGGCTTCGTGTCTTTCGACAGCATCTACTAATTGATCAATGCTTGGAAGTGGATAACTGTCTTTTGGACATGCTTTATTTAAATTGGTGAAGTCTATGTAAATTCTCACCCCTCCAGTCTTCTTTGGTACTATGACAATATTTGATATCCACGTTGGGTAGTGAACTTCTCGAATGAATCATGCGTCCATTAGCTTCTTCAATTCTTTTTCTACCGGATCATGATATTCAGGTAATACTTTTCGCATCCGTTGCCGAAATGGTATGGTGCCCGAATGTATACGCAGTTCATGATGAACAATGCTTGGGTCAATTCCTGGCATGTCTCCTGTTTTCCATGCAAATACATCTGGTGTTCCAATGTTGATGCTCTTGGTTTCCTCAACAGCCGAAAAAGCAGATTTGGGGGCTCCTAAGAATGTGGGATCCCCCTTGAGATGCTATTGTGAGGTTTCACCCCCTTTTCCTGCTCCTAAATCATCTCATTTGACTACAAAATCTCTTCCTTCTTCATTGCTTGACTTGCTGGCTGCGACTTCAGACAAATAATTTATTGCTCCTTCCTTAGCTTGGACTTTCCTTTCCTTATTCTTTGGTTTCACTTGCTGAGCTCTTTCTTGATTTATGTGTGCTTCCGTGAGGGCGCACGTTCTCGCCATGCTATGATCTCCTATAATTTCCATTTCTCCCTGAGGCGTTAGAAATCGCAAGTACTGATGGTACGTTGATGCGACTCCTTTCAACTGATGGACCCAATGCCTCCCGATGATGGCATTGTAAGGTCAGGGCGCTTCTACCATACTGAACTTTGTTGCAACATTCAAGGGTCCAATCATTATTTCGAGTGTGACTTCTCCTCTTGGTTTCAATGCTACTCGATTGAATCCATAGATGGTGTAGCTAGATGGCTCAACACTAGTACAAATTTGGGCTTATGTGACAGTTAAAAACTGCCACCAAAACATTTATGTGATAGTTTTGAAAAAAAATTGCACTGTCATTAACGCCTCTGTTACGAAAGGGTCTATAAAAAACTGTTACGGAATCATGACTATAAGTATCATTTTTTTTCATAAACCTGTCGTTGTTGACAACATACAATAACATTTTCTAAATAAAATTGTCATTGGTAACTTAATTTCTTTTATTAAGGTGACAGTTTCTCCATGAAAACTGTCATTAAAAACTTAACTTCTCAGACTAAGATGACAGTTTCTTAATAAACCTCTCATTATTGACAAATTACTGTAACATTTTTTTAAGAAAACAGTCATTAAAAACTTAATTTCTTAGACTAAGATGACAGTTTCTTCATAAACCTCTCATTATTGACAAATTACTATAACATATTTCTTTATAAACTTGTCATTGTTGGCAAATATAAGTTATATTTTCTAAATAAAACTGTCATAGAACAGTCAACTTTGTAGAAGGCTAATTTGTAGCCAGCTAGTTCATGATACAATTGGCGGTGACATGCTCAGTCAGATATTAATTAATATCGAGATAATTCTGGAAAGATAATTTAACTTTTATTAAAATTGTCATTAGATTACTCAATAAACTTTTTAACAGATAGCTAGTACGGAACTAGTAAGTTCAAACAAAATAATTTAACTAGAAATGAATGTACTACATAATTCAAAAGACTTGATATAATAGTAATCGTAGTACTAACTAAAAGAAATTAACAGTGAAGTTGGAAACCACATCCATTTTCTGAAGTGTTGATTGAAATATACTCCTGCCAAGAATAAGTACACTAACACAAACAAAAACAGATAAATTTGTAGTCAATACATGTACTTAGCCAGGTCTAACTTCATTACATGTACTTCACAACACAAACAAAGAAATTCATAATTTTTTTCTACACCTTCAGGGAAAACTGCTGATAAATAGACCGTGTCAGGTTTTGGTTACTAACATTGTTCTCATATGCGGTCCATACATGTCAAAAAAAAACTCGAAAACACATTCTTATATTGAGGCCCAAGAAGTTGAAATATAATATGTATACTTAATATTTCTGTAGCTAATTTTGCCGCAAATGAGGCTCCATCTTATGCAATCAAATGCTTCAATGGTAAACAAAGAGTGTGGTACCTAGATTGTAGATCTGTAGTCACTAGTCACATACTTATCAAAACAGGAACAATTGCTGCAAACTAATGGGTCTAACATGAGGTGTAAGCTTAAGATTGAGACATGGACAATTGCTACAAACTAATGGGTCTAACATGAGGATCAGAAACCGGGTACCCATTGACAACCCTACTTATCACAGCATATATATGTTAATACTGTACAGGTTCTAAAGCGTGTAAGGTTAGTTTGACACCATGAAAACAATTATACAAAATTAAAGAAGATAAAGCACTATACATACTTTTGTGTCTAGCCAATCCTTAAATGTTCGGTTATGCTCTTTCAACAGCCATTCTTCAGATTTTTCCGGAGACTCTTCCCTCAAATGCCCCTTGTGCAGACTGAAATTGAATTAGAAAATATCTATTTAGTAACCCATATATTTCAAATACAGTATAACAAAGTCGAATCGTATAATTCTTATATATTTTAGACCCAATGACTTATCTTTTTTTTGAAGTTTATATTTCCTATCTAGGGATAAGATAATATACCAATTTGGACACATGCTACCAAAAGAAATCAAAGTAGAAGCATCAAACTCAGCACCACCAGAATCTTACTCTCCTGTATCCTTGTTAAGAAAACAACAAAGAAATATTGTTATCGAATCGACAATGTTCATTTCAGCAGGTTAAAAAGACAATGATTCAATACAAGAAACTTAAAAAGAAACCATAAGTTAGAGCAACACAAAAGTATAAAAGAACTCACTAAGTCAGCTACTGACAGGCTTTCCCAAAATGAAGCCAAACTGCATAAGGAAAACCGATACACAGTTAGTCCAACAGACATCCTGCAAAAACCATAAAAACCTAGAAATTCAAGTAAAAAACTAGAGACCATTATGTCATTTCCAATTAGCCAGCTACGTGAATGCAATCCTAAAACCTGAAACAGAGAAAACAGAAATTGTGCAGATCAATTAACGGAAGGTAACAACAAACCAAGTTAAAACAAGAGCTAACAAATCCAGACCTTAAGGTAGAAGCTGACAACCCAAGCCTAGTCAGATCCCTGACAGATAACATAACATCCAAGTAATACAAGTTCCTACTTCCAAATTCAAATAGAAAAAAAGATAGCACTAGGTGGAAAAAACTAATATCAATCGGGATACTGAAGGTGATAATGTTTCTCAAGATATATAGACAAAACGAGCCAAAACGTGAAAGTAGAAAAAAACTAAAAATATGGAACAACACAAAAGGCCCACTCAGTTAGTCATTTGCTTCCCCAAGACGCATGAAGATGAGAGTCTTTTCCTGACCACCTTGGGAGCTCTGAAGCACTTGAGTTAATTTACTATTCCTGTAAGGTACGTGACCATTCTTCTGAGATATAGCAAAGATAACGTCGCCAAGAGCAGAAAGTGATTTGTTTATATATTGTGCTTCCCTGAGTCTATCTCCGATTACCTCCGAGCAATCAACTCTTTCACTTCCAGCAATTAAATGAAGACTACCACGCAAAGTAGCCTCTGTCTCCAAGTCCGTACCACGTACGTGAACCATAAGAACACTATAGACACATAAAAATTGTAAGACCCCACAGCCAACGGTATGATGAAAATGCAAGAATATGTACAAGTAATGAACAACATGCCTGTGTGATCTACTACTTCTTTCATTAAGAGAAGTGGAACCTACAGCTCGGTTCACTAACCCAATTTGTATCAAATCAAGGACATCAGACGTAGAGTTAATAGGGTGCATGCTAGCGTCAGGGACAATTTACCCATTGGGCCGTGAACTGGTCTAGATCCCAAGTGTGTGCTCATTAAGGAAACAAGTTAACAATATAATAAAAATTTGAGAAATATATCTGCAATACTTATACACAAAATATATAAAGGATATCTTTTCTGAGAACCTCCCGTTTGGAGCAAATCACGGACTTGTTCATTATAAATTTCAACCATTTGAACACCAACTTCATATAAGAAAGATCTTCTTCTCCTTTGGGAAATTTGTAAAAGATCATTTAGTGCATGGTAATTGACGCCCCAGTCCTTCCGGGAGGATGCATCAGGCCCAGTCTGCGAAAACGAAATTCACCACTCAGATACGCTATAAATCAATGATATCGAGAATAATCTTGAACATGGAACATTAGAGAAAAGTTCATATACCATTGTGTATGTCTTTCCTGTCCCAGTTTGACCATAGGCAAAGATGCATACATTGTAACCATCAAGTACTGATCGTATTAACGGTTGTGTGTCTAAAAATACTTCTTATGTTAAATGGACAAGTATAAGTCAATCTCACATAAAATTACCACATTAACCAATTTGAATAAAAATATAAGGATCCACATCTTTGACCAACAGAAGAACATGCTATTTTGTCTCCTTTCCCCATTTACAAACCCTTGGCTCCCCAGGTACAAACTCAATAACCGGTTTGTGAAATGAAGACGCAGACAAAATAGCTAAACTAACAGAACAGCAAAAACTCATTATGTCATCACTCTCACCGTTAACTAACATGTAAATAAAAACATCAATTTGAACCTTAACTATTTCAAAATATGATCTAATTCATATTTCATATATGATGATCTAATTCATATCTCGTATATCAAATCACCCTAAATGTGATGTGAAATTGGTAAGGGAATTAGAATGTGATTTAGGAAAAGTTCGTTACCTTGAGTAGTTTGTTGACCATAAACCTAGTTGAACTTGAAGGAGCGATGACTATCTTTCCCCTGTTTTGAAGGATTTGCAACAACCAACTCTCCATTTTCACCAATGTATTCTATGGTTGTCTGCTTTTTCTTCTATCCATATAAAAAGGGCCGTGCACGATAATACACTCGAATATTTTTGTCAAAGAAAAACCATGAATAAGCAAAACACACTAAAAAATTAAGTCATCCAAATTAAAACTTTCTAAGTTAAGCATTGGCACCTTTTAAGTCTTGAACCTCATTGTACATGCTTTGGTTTTCTGTAAGAACCATGTGATAATTTTCAGCCGCATCCGCTAAT
>JAJJMC010013372.1:229066-255750 GCA_023531435.1 Papaver californicum
CTCACTAGAAATTAAGGTGTAATTTAGACACTAAAATGTGTCTATCATAGTCCTTGTCCACTGCCCTAAAATAAATTAGAATGTCTATTTCTTCCCTCCTTCAAGAAACCCTTTAAACTACTTCAGATTACTGTTGAGACCGCAACAGACAACTGTAAAATTAATCACAGCAACAACAACAAAAATCAAGATAAATGCTTAAACCCTAAGACCTGAAGCATTTTCTATGTCCAACTGAAACATTGCCTCAATCCTTCAGAAATCAGAGCATACATGACAAATGGAT
This sequence comes from Papaver californicum, assembly GCA_023531435.1. Lineage (NCBI taxonomy): Eukaryota > Viridiplantae > Streptophyta > Magnoliopsida > Ranunculales > Papaveraceae > Papaver > Papaver californicum. The sequence goes on from JAJJMC010013372.1 coordinate 229,353, forward strand.
CAAGAATTTTAAAAGCAACTAAACAAATTCTTCTAGAAATGGGCAACATCATACATCCTAAATTCTTAAATTTCTTGAATTTACAACAGAAATGAAACTACAGTGTATAATTCCTAAGCAAGGATACAAAAAAAGAACCCCAAATTTTCATAAAGATGCAACCTTTGTGACCCCAAAACCCGAAATTTTCTAACAAAATCCAACATAATGAATTAAAAAAATCCCAAACTTTTTGGAATTGAAAAATGATATCCCCAAAAAACGCAGATCAATTTTGTACTTAAAACCCAAGATGAGTTACCCCATTTATTGAAACCAGATCCATAAAAAAACTTCAAAAAAAAGCTAAACAAAAACTAACATTGTAGAACATATACCTCAAAGCTTGAGATTAATCAAAATTAAGGTATTTTGAGTAAACAAAGTCGAATTTTGATGATAACCCAGAGATTATGGCAACAAAATAGGGATTAATTAGTTCTAATCTATTGAGAAAGATTAAAACCAAAAACCCTTTTTCCAACAACAAACCCTAGTATAAAAATCAGAAACCCTAACGTTAAACAGATCTAAAACAAATTAAGGGTTTGATAAAATTACCTTTAACACATAAACCCTTTTCTCCACAGAAAATTAAAACCATTGTGTTAATAGCATCTTATATATATAAGCAAAATATTTAAAAAGTATTGAGAAATTTTGAACCAGATTTCGGTGAAAATTTTAAGGGCGGAGATGAAAAAAGAGGGGGAAATTTTGGAGCTCGATTTGTAGAATTTTCGGGAGAGGAAAGTTTCGGTTATTAAGACCTAATATTGAGGGAACGAATTTTGGGTGGGCGGGAGATGGAAAAAGAGGGGGAATTTTTGGAGCTCTATCTTGAAATTTTTTTTAAAAGCTCGATCCAAATGAATTTTCAGGAGAGAATATTTCAATCATATTAAGAGAACTGTCATCTATAGCTATATGTTTTTATAACAGTTCCTATATAAAACAGTTGCAATAGCTTAAGAATAGTAACAGTTTATAACTGTTATTATACATCAATGTACACTAACATTTTCTTATGAACTGTCACGATTTTACACCATTATTGGTGTGAGTTTTGGTAATGTGTCATAGTACAACGCATTAAGAGAACTTCCTCCGTCTATGAAAATCTTTGTGATATTCCAACCAGACACAGGCAGGGTGAGAACCAGCGGGTCATTGTGAGTTTCTACTTCTTGATCTACCTCTTCTGCTGAAAATGTTAGTGGGAAAGCCATCCATTCTTCCCATGTTTCAGTGATCCTCCCTGCAACTTTAAATACTTCATGGTTGTTTATTCTCTTGTGCAGCTTCCTGTCAATTGCTGCATTCATCGATGATGGATTTGATTCTGAAAATGAAATCATATTGATAGTCTGATTGTTGTGGGGGATATTAACAGTTTCCCTTTATCAAGCCTTGACAGTGGTGCAGGTGATTGAATGAATTCTTTTAACTCCCAGCATCAATCATCCTTTGGACTAGTGAAATTAAGTTTCTGCATCGATCGGTTGAATGCCCCCGATAGCAATGATATTCACAATATTCTTTTGAGTTTTGAGTGTGCTATGGTTGTCGCTCTTTTGTTGGTGTCCATTGAAAGTCTGGTCTATTTTCTATTACTTTTAAAATTTCAGAATATAGAGTGTTAATTTTTGTAAACACTCGTTCTTGAAAAAATTTATTCCTTCCCTCTGTCCGTGGACGCTTCGGTTCACTAGTTTAAGCTTTATTTGGAAATCTTTTCCCCGACCCGGACGACGGCTCTATCGAATTTGTTCTTTTTGCATCTCCTTGCTGTTGCGATACTATCCTTGGACATTGCCCCTGTATGTCTTGCAGTCTCGCACATGTCTCGATTATTTCTCTAAGGCGCCCCTCAGTTTTCGGGTTGATGTTATGAATATCAACAAAGAGCTGGCTTTTTAGGTCAGCTATTCCCCACTTGTAATTTTTAATGGCAGCATCTGGTTCAACATCTCCAATTGCCTGGCAGATTGCATGCCACCGAGCTGTATAGTCACGAATTGATTCTTCTGTCCATGAAGAGAGTGAATATAATCTATCCAATCCCGAGTCAACGGGTCTGTTGTACATGTACGCCTCCAAAAACTTTCGAATTAATTATGCATACAAGTGAATAAAACTTTCTTGGAATTTATCATACCATGCCAGCGCCAGTCCCTTCAAACTTGACGGAAAACATCGGCACATTACAGCATCATCTTGTTCCCAACGCACTATGATTCAGTTATAATATTTCAAATGTGTGGTCGGATCCCTGGTACCATCATAGCACTCAAAAACGGGAGTGCTACATTCTCGGGGCATTGGTGCAAATGCTAAATGTGGTGCCAATGGCGTTCGCCTGGCTTCCTTTAACGCTTCCTCTATTCTTTAAATTTCTTATTTCTTCCCTCATTTGCTCCATAGCTTCAAAGCGTTTTTTCCATTGATCATGTTGTGGTCCTGGTCTGTCCGATTCATCCTTTCTTGTCCAGGTTGCTGTGATGTGGACCTTAGTACTATTCTTTGATCTCGATTATTTATTTCTCTTCTGCCTTCGAATCTACTGGAAGTTACTTCTTGTCCCCGTGTTCTTGTGGCAGCTGGTTCTGCATCCCGCTGGATTGCTTCTTTCATCGTTTGATTTTCTTTAGTTAATCGTGCGATTTTTTCAGCACAAGATCGTTGCTCTTTGCGCATCCTACTCATATCCTTCATTAAATTTTGTATATGATCAATAGTGTTCTGAGTATTCTCCATAGATAGAGAACGATTATGTTCATTATTGTTTTGATTATTCTCCTGAAGTGAAGAATAACCCTCTGAATTGCTTTGCTGACTCTCTGGGTTATTCACTATCTCTCTTTGTTGAAAAATTCCTCTTGCGTAACTCTCTTGATTTCATGAATTTTCAGCTTGTGACATGTTTTCGTTTGTTTGTCTTCCTTTTGTAATGTTCTGTTTTCTTCTAATACCAATCATCTGCTGCTTTCGAGAATTCCCTTGGTAGTATTCTATAAAAGTTATATGATTTCAAAAAACTTATTTATTCAATCAAAAATATAAGTAATTCAAACCAATTTTAAATGAATAGATACTTCGTATGAATAATTCTTTCATTTTCCTTAAATGTACACAAATTCATACAAAAAGGAGGTAACACGAAATTCTAAAGTTCAAAAATTTTCTTACTCATCAATTCCTTTTGCATAAATCAAAGATTTTGTATAAATCAAAAAATTAATGATTTCCATTGACAAAAACTCATTTGAACTTAATCATCTCATTTTTCGGGGTTCGAAATCCCTGTATCAAAACTCTCTCTTTCATTTTTTTTTATAAAGTAGGATAAATCCTTTACATATCCTATTTCTAGCGCCAAATTGTGACGACCATTTTTGGGGTCCTCACAACCAAAAACTTAAGTTGTTTAAAAATGACATTTTTCGAAGTGTAATTGATACAGGGAGATTATAATGCAGTGAACATAAATTCAAACGCAAATGAAACCAACTCAATATATAACGTGGTTCAGCTAATAAGCCTACATCCACGGGAAAATATGGTATCTTATTTATAAACACTTACTTTGTACACATGCTAATATAAAGAATTAGAGAACTTAAGTTCAATAGAGTTTTTCACCTAGTCTTAACTTTTTCCACTTCTTTTCTTTTCAGAGTTTTTTCTCTTAGTTCTCTCTTGTTCTTCTTTTTGGTTGGGGGTCGGTATTTATAGCAAAATATGATGGGTCCCTTTTTCTCACTCATTTTTATCTCTATTTGACCTGTTTGATCTTATCTTGAATTTGGGCGCAGCTCATTTTACTCCTTCCGTGATGCCTCTTGCTAGTTCCGCTTGCTGATGCGCAGCTCCTCTTTGGATTGAGCGATTGTTGGTCCTTTGTCTTTATTATGTGGGCGTTGGCATGTGTGACATGTGGAATTTGACGTGGAGCATGTCTATTCTTACAGGATTGAAATTTATAGTGCGCACGTGATAGGGCGCAGATGATTGTGGAGCGCAAGAGATAGCAGAGCGCAGATGATTGTGGAGCGCAAGAGATAGCAGAGCGCAGATGATTGTGGAACGCAAGAGATAGCAGAGCGCAGATGATTGTCTTGGCTATTTATGATGCTTTTTCTTGTAACTTGTGTTCTTTCCACGTGTCTTATATGCATTAATCTAGTCTGACTTTTCTGCTTCCGGTGTCAGTTGATGTGTGACAGATGTTTTATAGCTGTCTTCCTTTAACATTTATTTTGCTCTTGTACTTCTCGGTGTTTCATAATGATAATTCCTTTTTATGATGTAAACACGTGGAACTGATGAATTTATGTCCTTACAATATGAATGAGTATTATCTAAGGATGTCAACTTCAAAGATCTGAGAAACATAGGATGATTGTTAGCTAAAGGTGTTGACTTCAATATAAGATGATTTTAGTAGGTCATTGGCGATCGATGAAACATTTCTAGTAGAAAACAACGTCTACCAAATTGACTCAATTCTCTAAGGGTGAGTATAGGTCATAGGAACCAAATTTTTTTTTTCTCAAATTCAATTATAACCTTTTTTGCCTATCTAAGGCTATTAGAAGTCTTACAACCTTCAGAGGTGCTATTTAAATTCTTTCATTTTTTTGACAATCTAAACAATACATCATATCCTACATTCCCATTTCATTTACAGTTATACTTGTCTTCGGAAATGTATCAGGGCCTAAACATAATATCAAATCGTACATTCACATTTACAGTAATGGAACCGTGTAAAATTTAACCAAACAAATGGAACCGTGTAAAGGGTTTGCATGAAACCCATTTGGCAGATAGAGTGACTATCAAAATGGATAAACTTCAAACACAAATTAATGCTAAAATTGAAGTTCTCCATTTAATGTACAAAGCAGAGATACTGTGGAAAGAGAAGTTATACAAAATACAGTGATGTAAAAATGAAAAGGCCAAATACACTGATTCAGATTATACGAAAACCAAATCAGTCCTAATCAAAGATTGGAAACTTTCATAAGTAATCACAGTAGAGGCACATAACACACACTTTTCCAGTCTAAAGAGCTTAATTATAACACAGTCAAAACCTAAGTTGGAAGTTAAAGTTTTGAGATTGACCGAACAGTAATCGGAGCAAGCAAGTGATGCAAAAAGAAGAACAGAAAGAAAAAAGTGATTGCAATATCATGCTAAACAAAAAAATAACAAATGAATGAAGCAAAAGATAACTTACCACCTGAATGGCTTTAAAATTTTAGTGTCGAATCGTTGAAGATATTATATATTGAGTAGCGTTATACTTAGATGTACACCTGTTGCACCAAAGGTTACATTCCTCTTGCACTATACTATGTTGCACCAAAGGTTACATTCCTGTACACATTCAAATACAAAGTTAAAGACCATATTTTCATATCCTTAGAGATTCAAACATACACACGTAAATGCATAGTCCACAATCAAGAAGAACAAAATGACCCAATGACTCCCTATGCCACACACCTGTTTTGGCAATACTCCATGCCAATAACCAACAAATTTATGACATGCTTAGGAACTTTTTTCTCCCACTGGATGCACCGACATGGATGGCTCTACTTAGCCATACGAACTGTATTAGAAATTAAGGTGGGAAATTTATGTGAACTTAAGGTGGTAGTTGTGGAACTATCGCTCCCCAAGCCATGAATAAGCTCAACAATATGGCCTATTGAGATTAACATGAATATGTTATTGTACTAAATGGTTACATACCTAAACAGAAAAACTTACTGTCATCATCGCATCAGCCTCGGTTTCTTCATTGCAATCTTCAAACTCTCTCCAAGATTTGTCCTCATATATGACTGCATAAGTGATTCAGCATGATTTTTGTGAACACAAAAGCTTTAGTTTTGATATGTCTGCATAAATGATTCATAATGATTCGGTAACTAATATGAACTAAGAAACATCAAAGCGATAAAACAATAAATAATAAACACAAATCAAGTTATTCATCCCGTATTCTAACTTGGAAAACCAGAACATGTCGAAATAAATGAAGATCAAGAAACCAACTCTAAAAACCACAATTATCATAAGTAAAATCAGTAAACTAAGTGAAATGAAATAAAACTGTGTAGCCAACAAAATCAAAATCAAAATAGAAAAGAGATAAGGAGCATATATTTTCACCTTACAACGTGAGATTCCTATATTTTCTTTGGAGAGAATAACCCTCACCTATAAGACATGCGAGAAAGAATATGGTATAAGATAGGCCTAAGATAGGAAACATCTTAGAACATAAAGCTGGAACTAAGAACCGGAATGAACTCAATACAAAAACCTTATATGCCTATCACCAATAGGAATCTTGATAATTATGATTTGAGAACCCACAATTAAATGGATGCAGTGCAAGTATGCTAACTCATTCTGTCTTAAAAAAACCAAAAACAATAGAAAGATGACGTTACAACAGAATCCAACAAAAAGAATCACACTTGTTAAATTATACTTTTAATAATTCTTTCTGGTCTAGAACTTTTCGTACGTAAATTCGAACAATTTGAGAATATAATCACCGCTATGTTATAGAGTTATGAATCCCTTATATAATACTTAGAGAAGTCTCAATTGTCATTCAATTATGCATCTTCTGTTGCCATCTCAATTTGCATCTTCTTGATCGAAATGCCCAAGCCTGAAAAAGACAAAGCCATCTCATTTTATTAGCCGGATGAACCGATAAAATATGTTGCACAAATTATCATTTGTAAGGGATTATTAGAACATATGCAAAAGAAAAAAAGAAAGATAAAATAAATAAGATTATACCATAATAATAACAACATACCTTCTTTTTTTTATTTGAAACCCCTCATTTCCCGTTCTGGTTGGCATCTTGCTTTTCTTCTTCATCTGAATCAGAGTCATCATTCTTCTTCGTTTACCTTTTTCTCCTCTTCATCCTTCTTATCATTATCCTATACAAATGACACCACAAACTCCAAATCCAGAACCCAGAACAAATCAAAAACTGAAATTGAAAACACTGACTAAAAGTATAAAACCTCAATTCCAATCTATGAATTTATTACTTCTGCATCAGCAACTTCTTTAACGTTAAACTTCTCAAAGACACTCTTCAACTTGGAGTAAGCATCCCCAAATTCAAGGTTCTCCATAACATACTCAATTTCAACTTTTCTAAGAGGCTGTTAATTCTCGAATAATCAACACATTCGTAAACACAATTATAACATTATACATAACATGAAACCCTAATGCTAAGTAACATAGATATAACAAAAACCCTATAACCCTAATCAAGAGAGTAATATCAAACAAAAAGAAGAAATAATTACCTGGTGTGGATTGGAGTTTTCGTTAGCGTTGTCATCACTATCATTATTAGTTTCAGTGAGTTTTCGTTTGCTTTCTTCTGCCTCTATGCCTTTCGCTCTCTTTAGATTTCTTCTAAAAGAAACGTTCTTAATCGTCCAAGTGAATCTTGTAGATGCAAGGCTTACAACTGGGTTAGTTTTTCACCACGGCAAGAACAAATTTTGTTGTTGTGTCCTGTTACTTTAAGGTAAATGACAAAACTCAACATAGAAATATACGATTAAAGTTCCTTTAAAGTGCCCAAACTCAACTGCCAAGTTACCAAACAATGAAACCTGTAACTATATCCTTTTATATTTGTTTCATTAACAAAAATCTTTCATTAAATGAAATCCCAGAGTTTAAAATTTGTAAAAAACAAAACATTTGAGCAAATTAGCAAATAGTTTACATACTTCAATATGATACCGTTGCTTTCGGTGCTAACTGAGCCATAAGAGCAGCAACTGTGTTAGATTGCTGAGTTAATCATACAAATGATTCTAACAAAGTAAAGAAAAGTTAATCATTCCAATCTGGTGGTTTTAGCTGTAAAATAAGAAAAGTAAAGAAAAATAAACATCTTAATTGAAACCCATCAAGTACAATAAAGAGTGAAGAACGAAAAAAAGATTTCAACTTACAATTTCATTGAGTGGGGAAGGTTTAGCCGCAGCTCATTGCTTCTCATGAATTGCTGTCACTTTTTCACTACACTTCTTGCACCTATTTTATTAAATTGTTCTTAGCTGCAGCCAAATTCGGAATTGTCAGTCTACAATAGTACCTATGTAATTAATTTCGGCCGAAATGGCCGAAATTTCGGATTTCGGGGTGAAATGAAGACGAAATCCGAAATTTCGGCCAACGATATTTGACCGAAATATCGGCCGAATGGACCGAAATATCGGCCGATATGGACCGATACGGCCGATTTATTTATTTATTTATTTTTTGAAAAATAAAAAAAAAACAAAATTTAAAAAAAAATCCTTGTTTTAGGATTTCTATTGTTACTCATATTTTTTATGATATTTTAGAATTATATATGGATATGACAATATCTATAATTAATCTAATGATATCGATTAGAATTGTAATATCCTTGTTTAATTAGCATTTTAGACGATGAACTTTGAAGTTGTTCTTGTTTTTCTTTTGTTTCCAGTTTGAACTTTGTATGAAATCTATGGATCTATATATTTTAGATGATTATTAGTTTTTCTTTCTAAACTTTGTGAAAAAATGTTTGTTATAACGTATTAAAATATATTTATAATTATAAAATGTAAACTAGTATTTTTTCATAAAATTATAGGTATAAAATATATGGACCGATATTTCACCAATATTTGAACCGAAATTTCCCCAATATACCGGCGTACCAGTGTATCGCTCTCGATCGATACGAACCGAAATCCGATATGTAACAACCTTGAGTAGTAAGGATGAAAACCCTAATGTTTTTGGTCCTACAAAATTATTATGAAATGTCCAGCAAGTTGTGACCATCTTTTCACTTAGTCTTATAATAATATTATAAAAGGTCAACAGCAAGTCGTGACTATATTATAATTCAAATTTATTATAACGTTTTTCATCTGAATTGGCTGAATGGATCATTCTGACTGGGTTGACTGGGCCGAAAATGAAATTCAATGCACATTTAAATGAAATTCAAAAGAAATTCACTGCACATTCAAATGAAATCCAAACCATTACCATTCAATTGAAATTAAATTTAAAATTCATTGTAATTCTGATTAAATCCACATCCGAAAACCCCAAAAAGATTCTACACAATAAATCAGTTGACACTTACAATAACTGCAAATATATGCTTCAATTTTTTTTTGCAAATACTTAAAAGTATTAAACTGTATCTTGTGACCTGCTATTAATTTCTCTGACCAAATGCTGAGAAGCAAATGAGTTGTGGTTATCTCTCCATGTTCACCTGCATTTAGTAACAAAAATGTAAAAATTATGCTTTGTTACAGGTTATAGAAAAACATAAATTATTGGTGGCATGAAAGAATAATGAATAACCAACAAGCAGGTAGCATTTTCTATGGCCAAAATCAACCAACAAGTGAAATAATGGGGATCACTTATTTGAGCTGGATGACATGTACTCAGGTCAAAGTGTAGGACCAATAAGTGTAGTCGCTAAAAAGAGAAAAAAATGAAAACATGGTCGACCAATACAGACGTTCTTTATAAGAGATCACCAGGCTTTAAAACTTTATCTCTATTCAACTTTCCTAAATATATAGAATCAAATCAAGTAAGTAGATGACCAGATACAAGTTAGGGTCAGCGAGAAAATTAAACAAACTACCCAGAGATTCTATTTACTAGTTCATAAAGATTCCATGCAAGAGAGTATGAGTATCCACTTTGTTGTTGCTGCGCCATAAATCGAAAAGGGTTATATGAGTTTTATTCTTAATAGAAAATTGATCAAAGCATCAAACACATAAAGTGAAAAAGAATGAAACTAAGATCACTTTATGTTGACGAAACTAAGGGTTAAATGAGTTATATTCAGATATGTACTGATTGAAGAAACTAAGAGTTAATGATTGAAGAGAAGATATCTCAGTCTACACAATAAGAACTGAATGTCAGACCTCCAAATACACATACATCAACTAGAACAGAGATCACCCTAAAGACTTCCATTCCAAACAGTAGATCCTTGAGGGCATTCAGGATTTATATCAAACTGACATATTATTTGATCAGTTTGTCGTGATTATATCTTGTCACGATCAACACAAAGGAAATGTTTACCTGTACTGTCTCATCGTAGGTTATAATTCTTCATTTTCTTCTCCAGAATTGCCTCCTGCTTTTTTAAGCCAGCACTTGTAGCCTGGATGTGAAAGTGAGGATATCATATTTAGGTTCCAACAAGAAGTTCACGATATGACAAAATTAGAATATGTACAGCAGAAAGTACCTTGTGACTGAGTCCAATTCTCTGAACTTGATCTAGAAGTTGTCGACCGAGATCTGTTAGTTCTTATAACACGTCTTGTCATGGTTATCTAGACAATAACCAGTGAATAAGATCAGCACAGTAGTAGTCTTTCTAAACGATCAACACATTATAAACTATCACAGATTCTGTCATTCATTGTCTTTCTACACCATCAACACATATAAATCATACACATGTAAAACTATTCAGCCAAAAATTGAGAACAAATTTAGATACAGGTACAACAAGATGAACCATCAAAATTTCTAGACAAGTAGGATTGGAACGAAAAAAAAATTTAGATAAAGGGAAATGGATCAGTATATGAAAAGAAATCAGTCTCATCATTTGTAATCTGTACAGTGACAACATAGTGATGTTTTCAATTGGCTAGGGAATCCTGAACCCTACATTGTAATATCTTTTACATAAGCTTCTTTCAACTATCAATTGAATCGTACAGGAAAAATCAATATATATCATTCTTTCTGTCAACCAACAATGTAAGTTTTAAGTACTGCAAACTGAACAAGATCTGATACAATAGTACATAGTCACATTAAATACCACTAGAGTATAAGGAGAACCACCACAACTGAATAACACCAATAATAGCACTTATAATATCTCTCCCATTAGTAAATATAAACTTAAAAATTCTATTCTGACCTGATCTACCCCTGTCATTATTATTGTTGGATATTATCATATGCCAACAGTTGCAGCTCTTGACGTACACTACAAGAAAAACCGGTTTAAGCGATAGGTCGATTTAAGTCGCTTAAATCCCCTTTTAAGTCGCTATAACCCTTATAGCGATTAAAAGTGGCACTCGCTCCCGTTGTTGCAAAAGACCCGCTTTGTAAAGGTCTAGAGCGGCTAGGCAGTCGCTCTAGTAATCAACCAACTTACCTAAAGCGAGTACTCTTCTCATTGCTTCAGAGCTAAACCAACCACCAGGGAGCAAGTAAATTCCTATCGCTTAATAGCTAGACCAACCAATAGAGCAAGTAAAATACCAATCGCTTCAGATAGACCAACCATCCTAAAGCAAGTAAAATACCTAGTTGATAGATACATGGAACAACTCGGCCAAAAATTGCTTTGTTAAGGTTTTAGGCGACCAAATAATTTTGCTCGCTAAAAGCAATTTCTGATTTTGATTGGCCTGAAGTTGGTTGCTTAAGTTTTTAAGCTACCAAATTTTTTTACACTCTAAAAGCGATTATTGATTTAGGACCTATTAAAATACCTAGTTGATAGATACATGAAACAACTTAGCCTGAAGTTGGTTGCTTAAGTTTTTAAGCTACCAAATATTTTTACTCACTCAAAGCGATTTTTGATTTAGATTAGCCTAAAGTTAGTTCTTAAGTTTTTAAGCTGGCCCGCATGAAATTGGTTGCTTAAGTTTTTAAGTTGCCAAATTTTTATTCTTGAGTTTTTAAGCTGGCCTGAAGTTGGTTGCTTAAGTTTTTAAGCTGCCAAATTTTTGTGCTCGCTAAACGAATTACTTCACGTATTCTGATTTAAATAATCCCAAATTATAATTAAAATTAAAATTAATACCGAACAAATTATGAACCAAATTAAAAACAAAATTAAATTTTATTGTATCACATAATTCAATTTATGTCATTTCTTAAAAAAATTACACTCTTTACAGAAAAGGAAAAAAGAAATACTATCTAATCATTTCTTTTTCTCCCATCATTTCTTTTTATCCATCCGGGAGAACAGAAAGAGATACATCAACCTCATCATAGATAGCATCAACCTCATCATAGAACATTCTCAAAAAGAATATGCAAAAAGCACAACATAGTGAGTATGCAATGTAGAATGCTTAATTACAGAAAAATGGACTAAAGATTATCCAGAGGATCTTTGTTTGCTAGTTGGTTTTCTTGATTATTGCTTAGCAATCGACGAACCTTAAATGAAGATAACCTTGGTGAAATGTCATGAACCTGATTATCAGACACTCGAATCATGTTGTAAGACCATGCTCCCATTAGTGTCCCTAACAATGGTCCAACCAAATACACCCAAATTTCCTTGTAATGTTGACTCACAAGTGCTGGACCAATCGTTCTAGCTGGATTCATCGATCCACCAGACACCAGCTTAATCAATAGCAGAACAATATTAGTCATCGGGATTAAACGGTTCTGTAATTATGGAGTGTTAGCAAATTTATGCCTTACTTACCCAGCTAAGATAGAACCGATGTAAACAGCAGAACCAACAGCTATCCCTGCTAACTCTCCAATCTGTACACAAGATGGGGCAATAAACAATATATCAAATAAACCTTATACCACAAAGTTGAACTTTTTTAAGTTTTTTCTCGAGAAAATACAAGCGGAATAAGTACTGCTTTAGCATCAGTTGCAACGGCAGAGGTGACAAACATCATGGAAAATGTAACAATAATTTCCATGGCTAAAGCCTGAAGATTAGTTCCATTATGAGAAGTAGTTCTAATATTCTTGGTTGGGTGTAACACAACACGAAAGTTAAATGAAGAAACCAGTGCCCCTGTTAGTTGAGATGCAACATAAAATGGCACATGGTAGCTAGGGTTTTCACTTATACATGGTTATTAGTACTATAACTATGTACCATTAATGAAACAAGAACAAGAATGCATAAATCCATGTCCTTCGTTAACAAGAAAAGAAAGTTGTAATTTCGATCAAACAGAACATCAAACCAACAAGACAAACCATGAACTCTACTGCCAACAGAGGCAACAAGGCTTAGTGAAATTTCAATTTCATAAAACTATTCTTCCTAGAAGATAACGAATGTAAGTAATAGTGATTGATCAGATAGAAGCTTCAAAAGAAATCCTTTATCATTGAATTTGTGCAAAAATTATATATACAAAATCAAACAGTAAATCTAGGGATGAGAATTTAGAAACAGGACATACTAATAAATGTCCTCAAATGGTCTGGACTTACAAAAAATTTTCTGGGCAAGTGTCGAATGTCGAATAACAAGTGTTAAGAGATACCCGAGAAACAGGATTCACCCACCATAGAGAGATTGTGAGCTGCTGGTACAACTAAAAAACCTTTTTGTTGGTACAACTTTTATCAGACCTAGAATGAGAAGACAAAAAATAAGAAAACATGTAAAACCAAAAACGCAGAATACAACGCAACTAAAAGCCACGAGAATAATAATCATCAAATTCCACGACAAGTAACATCCATGGATGATGGCTGAAACATATCATTCATCTAAAAATCTCCCAACAAATTCATATCCAGTAAAACAATACAAATCAAAAAAAAAAACTAATGAAAAATCTAAGAAAGCACTTACAAGATTAGACCAGACCTTCAACTTTGAGGTGAGGCCTTCGCGACTCCACTTTGTGGTGCAGGCGGGGCACCACCTGATGCTGGTGATTCATAGGACCCATGACCATTGCCGGTACTACTGTCGGTTGGATATGCAGCAGAAGGTTGTGAATAACCCCCATAAGCCTCTCCATAGGCCTGCTGTTGTGCTCAGTAACCTGCCTATGGGGTCCCAGGTGGTGCACCATAATATCCTTGCTGAGTAGATGTTGGAGGCTTTGAATATCCTGCTTGTAGGTTGAGAATAAGGAGGTGATATTATGAAGCGATATATTTAGAGTTTTTGAATAACCCCCATATCAGCAGGCTTGAACCACTACTGGTGCTAGCTCCATCTCCAGATATCTGGACAATGCCAAGTGGTTTGCCTTGTCTCCAGAGATCATTCTACTGTGTCACCTACAAAAATACCAGAACATTATATCAAGTAATAAAGATCTGTAGATAAGCCATATTTACATAACTAACACTATTACTATATTTGTTTTGGCTAATATATTTACTCCTACTCTGTAAACATCATATAACCATCAAACAGTAAGCATTTTCCATATTGAAACAATCTAAAATTACAAGCAGTAACAAGTTACTTAGTAATCACAAAACCACACAGTTCACAACCTGCACATTAATGCAAGGCTCTCCAACTTTCAGCTAACTACATTGTTTCAAACAACTTAGGTTAAATAAGACCATATGAAAAAATTTGTTTCAAACAACTTAGGTTAAACAACTTAGCTAACTACAATGTTTCACAAGACCATATGAAAAAATTTGTACAAATTAGGTTAAATAAACATCATCAAGAGAAAATCGTACTCGAGTTTGAAGAACAATCATTTCCATTACAATAAATCATGTAGGAAAACTCAACACACTCAGTGTCAACATAATCAAGTCAGTATCAGCATAATCAAGAGAATAAAATCATCCTCGGTAGAATAAAATGCACAAATCAATAGATACAAACTACTCATGCTCACATTTGAAGAAAAATCAAATTTGAAACAATATTTTCCCCTGTAAAATAATAAAACACACTCAAAATCAACAAAATCATACGTATCCAGTGTGAAAATTAGGGAAAATAAACAAAACATACTCATATTTAAGTCATTGGACAACAACCTGATTCTACTCAGAGAAAACCTAAATAATACTTACTCATAAACTAAGGAAACCCTAGGGTTGATGAAGACAAAAAATTATTAGAAAATTACTAACAAACAAACCCCTGTAAGAAATCAGAGTTTATGAAAACAGACGAATTCAAAAGAAGAAAGGAAACCCTAGGGTTGATCAGTACCAGATCTACAGCTTCTTTCAATACAACTTGAGCAATAGAAAAAAGTTCTTTTCATACGGATCAGTGATGGAGATCTAGAGAGAAAGAACAACAGCAAAACAAAGTGACATCGATCGTTGTGAGTTAAGGTTAAAGAGATTAACGAAAAAGAGAAAGAGAAAGGGAAACTAAAGCAGGAAAAAATTTAGGATACCAAAACAAAAACTCTAACTTCTTCAGATAAGAGAAAGAGAAAGAGAAAGAGAAAGAAAGAGGGAAAGGAAAATGAAGGGAGAAAAATCGTTTAGGGTTTTGAATAGAAATTTTGGACGGTGGATAAGGGTAGTTATAAGGATCATGAATTTTTTTTGAATGGTACAGATTTCATTTTGGATTCTCATACGAATTGAGACAAGTGTGTGAGAAGCATGTGCGGTTCTCTTTATGCTAAAACGAACTAGTGCATACAATTTTATTATTAAATTTCGGTATGAAAAAATCCAAGGAATATATATATATAATTTAATTTGGATATTCTTATCGACGATAGAGCTCTGGTAAAGATTCTGAATTACTAGAAAAGATCATTAAAGACATAATATGAACAATATCGGTAGGTTTAGGGTTCAGGTGAAGATTCTAAGAGGTTATTAATTAAGGATAATATGACAAACATCGGTAGGTTTAGAATTCTAGTGAATTTATGACTTAGGGAAAGAGGTCATTAAGTATAATAGGACGAACATCGGTAAGATAAGGGTTTCGATAAGATTATAACTTATAAAAAAAGGTTGTTAAGGATAATATGATGAACATCGACAGATTTAGGGTTCCGGTGAGGGGAATAGGTCATCAAGGATAATATGACAAACATCGATAGGGTTAGGATACCGGTGAAGATTCCGACTGATTATCCACCTAATTCCATCAAATGCAATTGTATGAAATTTAGAGTCAGCTGAATCTCTTTTGTATTGCGTATCTAATGAGATCAAATGAACTTTAGAGACTGATGAATTATGTAGATGTATAAACATATAACTATTTAGAACAACGAACTATGGATATGGATAATTATTTTAACATATCCAGTTATTTTATTTATCAACCTTAGGTCGGTCCCAAATGACATACAATGATATTAACTAAAGAATTCGAGGAATATAAACTTAAATCAATCTACTAGGTCATTAAGTTGAATATGAATAACATAAGTACATTTAGGATTCTGATGAAGATTTTGACTTAATCGACTAGGTCATTAAGAAAAGTATGAAACAATAGTCCATTTAGGGTTCCAGAAAAGATTCTCACTCAATCGACTAGGTCATTAAGAATAATATGAACAACAACTGTACATTTAGGGTTTCGTTGAAGACTCATACTCAATCGACTAGGTCATCAAGCACAATATGACAAATACACGTACATTTTAGGGTTCAACTAAAGTTTTCTCCTCAATCGACTAGGTCAATAAGCAGAATATGACCAATATATGTACATTTATGGTTTCGTTGAAGATTCATACTCAATATAAGTTTTCTCCTCATATTCACTTAATATTCTTCGATCTCACTTGAGTTCACTCAATATTCATCGGTTTCACTCGACCTCAGTCGAAGTCACTTGTTTTTCATCGATCTCACTAATTAATCTTCGATCTATTTTGAATTCACTCAATTTATTCCATCTCACTAGAATTCACTAATTGTTTCATCAAGCTCACTTGAGTTCACTCAATTTTTTATCGAACTCACTTGAATACACTCAATTTTGATCGATCTTACTCAAATTATATCAATTTTCATCAATTTCACTCGGATTCATTGAATTTTATTCAATATCAATCAAACTCATTCATTTTTTCATCGATCTCACTCGAATTTACTCATTTTCATCGATCTCACTCATATTCACTTAATATTGTTCGATCACACTTGAATTCACTCAATATTCATCGGTTCACTCGACCTTATTCGAAGTCACTCGTTTTTCACCGCTCTCACTTGAATTTGGTCAATTTTTCCTCGGTCTCACTCAGATTCATTTTTTTTTCGATCTCACTTCAATCACATAATATTCTTTGACCTGACTCAAATTCACTAAATTTTCATTGATCTCGCTCCAGTTCACCAAGTATTATTCAATCTTGTTCGAATTCACGCAATTTCAGCCAGTTGATTTCACTTACTTTCACTTAATCTCATAAGATATCGTCAATCTTGCCCTGTTCCGTTAATTTTACTCGCCCCCACTAAATTTCACTTGTTAGCCATCAACTTTACCGAATATCCCTCAATCTCACTCAACTTTATCCGTTATCCGTCAATTTTACCAAAAATATAGTAGCTTAAAGACAAACATTCTTTTTGTTTTTTAAATCTAAAACACATAACAATAATCCTTAAGTTGTTTATTTGGCCAATAGAAAGCCAAGAATATCTGATCAACGAATATAAATGCAGATTTATGAAATCATACGGATTACCACCCGAACATCCAGAACAATTTAACTTTGCCGCCATAGGATAAGGAAAAAAAATGGCGCAATACTTCCCACCACAAATTTCACCACCCTTTCTTTTCCCTCCGCCTGGAAATCCTAGCACGTCTTGCCATTTAACGACCTTTTTTTCTAAGTCATAATCTTCATCGGAACCCTAAGTTTACCGATGTTCGTCCTATTATCCTTAATAACCTCTTTCCCCAAGTCATAAATTCACTAGAACCCTAAATCTACCGATGTTCGTCATATTATCCTTAATTAATGACCTTTTCCACTAAGTCGAAATCTTCACCGGAACCCTAAACTTACCGATTTTGTTCATATTATATCCTTAATAACCTTTACCAGAACTCTATCGTCGATAACAATATCCAAATTAATTTATATATATTCTTTGGATTTTTTGTACCGAAGGTTGATAATAAAATTCAATGCACTAGTTCGTTTTAGCACAAAGAGAACCGTACATGCTTCTCACACACTTGTCTCAATCTGTATGGGAATCCAAAATCAAATTTGTACCCTCCAAAAAAAATTCATGATCCATATGACTACCCTTATCCACCGTCCAAAATTTCTATTCAAAACCCTTAATGTTTTTTCCCCTTCATTTTCCTTTCTCTCTCTTTCCCGGTTCTGCTCTTTAATCCTCCGCCGCTACCAAAACCCTAAGCAGCAGCTCAACTTTTTCCGAACAAGAAGAACTAATCAAAGCTAGATCAGTTGATTTACTTCTCTTACTGATCTTTTTTTCTCCCTCACCTATTCTCAGATCTGTAAACTCATTTCTCCTAAATGGTTTCAGCAAGTATAGATTAGTTGATTCTAAGAGATATGGCAGACATTAAGTTCAAAACAGAAGAAGACCCTAACTTAATTGAGAACGGGTCTTCTATCGATCCAGATGAGAATGGTAATAGAAAGAGCAGAACTTAAAGGTCTTCTGGTTAATTTTATCTTCTGTTTCACTTGACTCGGCGTCTTTCCTTCGACCGGATTCCACTTGAAGGTATACATTTTGTTAGTTTATCGTCAAATTTTACTTCTTTTTCAGTTTAGAAAAGAACCCATGGTTTAGAATTTCTTATAAAACATTGTTCTAGTTGTAATTTCAGCAAGAACAAAAAAAGAAGATGGATGACCTTAGACTGTTTTTTGAATTGTTTGAATGGAGCTAAACCACTTAAATTTGAGTTTACATAACCAGTTCCTGCTTAAATTTTTCTACTTGGGGATTGAAATTTTGTTTTGTTCAGTGTATCTGTTGATGAGATTGGTTTATATTTTTGTGTAAAAAATAATGGATGAAGAGTAGGACTTGCCGAGAGATGCTAGATACACTTTTAAAATCAATGGGTGTTTCAGAATATCAGCCTCGTGTTATTCTCCAGTTTTTAGAACTTTGCGGCGGATGTTTTAACAGATGCTCAAGTTTACTCAGAACATGCTAGTAAACCAGCGATTGAACTGATGATATTAAGCTTGCGGTTCAAACAAAAGTTAATTTCAGTTTCTCGCAACCTTCTCCTCGAGTGGTAAATCGTTCGTTTTCCCAGAGCTATATGACTTCGTATCCCAACCATTTGTATGGAGTAACATGAAACCTTTTATCCAGAACTTCTTGTTTTGTGAGTGTGTGTGTGTGTGAATAACTGTGCAATGTAAGTTAGATCCCACGGACTCACAATTTCACAGCTTTGATAATTTTCTAAGATCAAAATTTTGACTATTGCTTTGAATGTTCAGTTCCTACTAGTAGAGCTTGCAAGGAACAGAAGCAAAGTGCAACTGCCGAAGTCAATTACAGGGCCTGGAATCCCACTCCCACCCCACCAGATGAAGACACATTGATCATCCTTAACTACCAACTTGCAATCCCCAGAAGACCACTAGCCCAAGCAGATGAAGAAATGGAGGAAATGAATATGTGGTCAATCCTAATCAAAATTCCAATCTAAATCCATCCCAGGAACAAAAGACAGATCAGCAACAAAATTCTACTCAAAGAGTATCCTTTCCCTCGCTGGAAACATCCAGTGTAAATCAAAACTCTTCTCTTTACTATCCGTTTAGGTTTTTCTATTTGCAACGCTGATGTTGTAACATTCCCACTGTAATGCTGAGTGCCAGGAGCCTCAAGTAGTGCTTGTTCCACCTAACAGTGGGTCAACAACTTGTAAGTTTCTATTCTAAATTTCATCTATGTACTTGATTTTTCCAATATTGTTAAAGTGAGCAGCAATAGTCTTGGTGTGTGGAAGTACTTCACCAACATTCTTTTCCTTGTTATATGCTAATAGAACTTAAAGCTTGCGTGTTTGCTATGCATCCACCAGAACCTGAAAAAAGTAAGGTCACAGAATATGGCTTAACTGGATGGGGAGTCGATGCTAGCCTCTTGGTATTTTTGTAGCTTTATCCATTGGTAATAATAATGCTCATGATGTAGAAAATTAGAAGACGCGCAAGAATCACTACCAGAACTTAGAATTGCGACTTCTGAATATCACAATTTACAATCTACAACACAACAATTGAACGATTTGATTTTTTCTAGAATATATGTAGTTTCTCACAAATTAACCTGGACCCTTTTGGTTAATTTTATCTTTTGTTTCAGTGCTTTCTATATTAAGACTAAAACCACAACTTTTCTTGTATACTTCACACCCTTTTCAATAGAACCCATCATATGGTCCTTCGGTTCTTCTTGGCTCTGTGATTCTTCTATACTGACACTAGTACAAAAAGGGGCTTAGGTAACAGTTAAAAACTATCACTGAACTATTAATGTGACAGTTTTGAATTTATTTTGCACAGTCACTAAAGCCCCTGTTACAAAAGGTCTTATAAAAAATGTTACGGTATCATGACTATATGTATCAGTTATGTCATACACCTGTTGTTGTTGACTAGATACAGTGATATTTTTAATAAGAACTGTCATAAAAAACTCGATATCCTGTACTAAAGTAACAATTTCTTCATAAACATGTCATTGTTGACAAGTAATGGTAACATCTTCTAATAAAACTGTCATCAAAAACACGATTTCTTGTACTAGGGTAACTGTTTTTTCATGAACCTGTCATAGTAGGTAAGTATATCTAGATAAAACTGCCATGTAAACCCTATTATGTGACACATTACTTGTTAAACTGTCATCATACACCTAGCTCAAGGGTAACAGATTTTCTACAACTATCATATAGAACTTATTGTGAGTTAAAGTTACATGTGATACTTTAAATTGAAAGGGAGAGCTAAATTTTTTTTGTATTTCTCTGAATTTAAGGTTCAACAAAATGATAGAACTAAGGATAAAATAAATAAAAGATCATTCCTTCATTACAAAAGAAAAAAATCATGAACTTTAATGCACTAAATTCAGTAGTTTTCACTGCCTTCTTATTTGGAGGTCTTGCTCTCGCCATCTTTAGAAGAATTTGTATAGTTGTAGCCTTCACTGTAAACTCCTGGAGCAAAGTACTCTCGATACCTGCAAAGCAGATCATATTTTTAGATAATAAAAGATCGATATCCAAAACATGTCGAGACCGAAAAAAAAAAAAGAGAAATCAAACATCCTTCATCCTTCATGTCGGGATATTACAAGACCACTTAAGCTTTCCTCCATGAAAAAATGAAAGATGTAATACTAGAAAGGTTTCCCTATCTATTAATTTTTTATTGGACGAACAACTTTAAGAATTTTAACAGATCCTTTAACTGCATTTGATGCTCCGAAGATTAACAAGCATCCTGATATAGACATAATTTAGACATATTTACCTTCTAATTAATACTTGTTAGTATTTAATTTTGTGTTAACATTATTGTTTTATTTCTTTAATAGGTGGCTTGTATAAAATCCAATGTTATAAAATGAAACATGGCTAATGGACCTTGTTAGTCTTACTGCATCATTTCTAATCATCTGTGTGTTGAAATTCGTTTGGGTCTGGAAGAAGTGAAGCAGGTGTGCGTGAAGAAAGAGGTGGTCAGATGAAGCTGTTGGGAAAGTAAAGAAGCAAAAAAGAAGAGAGGCGTAGAGTGGGAGCACCAAACTAGTGAAGTGATTAAAGAAGGGACAGGAGATGGGAGTCCAATGGCCATAAGGAGTTGATAGTGCAAAGACCTAGGTTAGATATAAGAGAAAGCTAGTGTTGGCATGATGGGTGACTGATGACGGCTAGTGGGGTACATGCCCACGTGAAGAGGAGTAGACTTGTTTCAGCTTTTCTTTTAGGGCTTCATTTAATTGGAAAAAGAACGAACTGTACTATGATTAGGGAAGAGATGGGATCTAAGATTGGTGTCATGTTTGATAGTTAGTGGTCTAGGGATAGACTAGGTTTTCTTTTGGAAAACCGAGTATAAAAGAGGAATGTGAAGTGAGCACGTGAAGGAGAGAAGAAAAGAAAGAATAAAGGCTAGAGAAAAGGCTAGAAGAGAAAGGGTATCACTTGATGGGAGACTTGTTTTTTGGTTAAGAGGAGTACGTGTGTCAGGTGGTGAAAAAGATGTGAAGAGGAGTACGTGTGTCAAGTGGTGAAAAAGATGTGAGATAGAAAATACAAGGCCAACACGTGGGAAGAGAAGGTATAAAATAGAGTAGAGTAGGATTTTTCAAGGGAGTTTTTTTCTTGGGAGGTTTTGTGGCTGGCAGTTCTGTTTGATTGGAGGCGGACGTTGGGTAGAGAGGTACAGAGGTGAAGAAAGAGAACGAGACGGATAGAGCCTGGAAAGAGAGAGCGAGAATCCTCTGGTTCTGGAGTATACAAGAACAGTTTGGTTTAATCTTTTCTTCTCTTCTATTTTGTTTTAATGGGTTTTAAGAAACCCATCTCCATGTCTCATTAATTTTGTAGCTAGGGTTTAATGTTGAAACCACTTAAAGTTTTAGATCAATTAAATGAAGTATTTGATACAGACTATTATGATTTAAATAAATTAATTCCATGATTTTGATTTATTGAATTTTATTAAACAATTGTGATTTCGTTAGATGGTACATGCTTGGCTAGGTTTCTGATGTTCCATGCTTTCGGTATACAATTGTTATTTTAAAAATCTACTTGTTGCAAATATATTTGTCTACTTATTTGATATTTCATGCTTGGGTTAAATCCTTAGATGGAGTATGCTTAGAATAGTCAGGTATTATTTGTGGACCTATAATTAATTTCGTACAATTTTCTCGCTAACGCAATTCGATGATGTATGCTTAGACTTAGAACTTTTGATGCACCATGCTTAGGGCGTCCCAGTGATATTTGCGACTCTAAATATTCAGGAGTTATGTTTCACTTCAGTAATTAAATAGAAATAGTGGTGGATACTAAAAACCTGGTTACTGTTTCTCCCATTTGATTTATTTTATTAGTTTAGTTTGTTTTATCATTTTTTATTCATAAATCTAATAATCCAAAAATACTATTTCTGATTAGTTTAATTAAGATATTGATTGCAGTATTGTCCCCGCTCCCTGTGGGTTCTACCCGTGCTTGTCGTTGTCTGCATTGTAGACACCGTACTATTGCGGTATATTTATATAAGGTATTCTAAAATCCTACCACATCCTTTTTTTAATCGGTTCTAATATCATGGAGTAAAATAACTGAAAACAACATAAAGTAAAATGACATTTTATTTAAATTTGCCTGATTCTGAATTTTTTCCAGCAAAATCCTTTCCATCTTTGTTGCACCTCCATCTGAATCACATAGAACAGAGAAACAACAATAAAGTCTGTCTATTTGCAATAGAACAAGTGCAACCCAGATTATGCATCAAACTTTCTTGTTCAAAGACAAAATTTGAACTTACAATAATTATATGCAAATAGGAAGACAAAGTAACACATTTTTCCTATGTAGATTAGAACAATTAACACTAGCTAAATTCTAATAGACAATAACTCCTTGTTTAAATTAAACCCACCCTACTTAGATGTCTACAAAAACATTACATATAAGCAAAGATCTAAATTCCGAGCAAGAAATAAGAGAGAGAAGTAGGAGACAACAGTAAGGAAGTAATTATTCAAGGGTGAAGTGTTTGACTAGGATTACCGTGAGGCAAGTTTAAACCTTGAGACAAATTGTTAATAACTACAAAAAGTAGTTTTTAAGGGGTTTTAGGGGTAACGAGGTTCAAGGACCTAGGAGATGGACATCAACTTGACATGAATCAAGTACAACAATGTTCTGGATGTAGATGACAACATTCACTTCAGCTAGGTACCGAACCACTACTAAGAGAATAATTTAAAAAATAATCAGTTATGTGTAAGAGAAATATTTTTTTTCTACTAAGCACATCAGAAGGATCAATTACCCGACCTCCGTTTCACCGGCTTAAAGCATGAGCCTAGTTGTATGAATTTTATGATAGAATTTTATTCAGCTGCAAATTTAAGCCATCAGGAAAAATTCAAGAGGAGAATCCAAACCAAGAATCCAAAACCATGAGTGAACTACAGAAGGGCAAGTCTGTACCATGTTGTGGGCATCAGCAACTCCACAAGTAACTTGAGGCTTCACAATACTAGGAAGAAGTAATTCAGCTTCAGATATCCTATCCATCATATTGGGTTCATCAAAACTATCCACCTGCATAGGTGAAGCAAAAAATATAACCAGATAAGTTTCAGATTGGTAAAATGACAGCAAGCTGAAAAGAGTCTTAACAGACCATAAAAAGTGGTGAGATCAAATAGTGGTTCAAATAATAGACCAAAAGATCTAGAGAACAGGATGCACTGTATAAGATTAACCAAATAAATTTTTTTTCTTGATTTGACAAGCATTAACTTTTTTCCTTTGCACTACCAAGGAAACGAGCTAGTTTCACTGATTTTCTATTTCAAATTTACTTGAAAACATCACTGGTCTTGTGTAGACAAAACATGTCCCACAAATAAGATATTTTTCACTATAACAAAAGAATCATTGGCACTTAAGCATGTGTTTGTCTATATAAGCAACAAAAAATACCATTCTAATTTGAAGACCTTGAAAAGGTGTGGGGCTCGAATTCTGCAGTCACCACTTTTTTTGAGTTCCTCCAATCAGCTAAAATTTTCTGGATCATTAATCTGTCCACTACTGGATAGATTTTATCAAGTGGGTCTATCACACAACAATCTGGGTGATCTTGGCAATACCTGTGAAAGAAAACCCAGCATTTTAGAAAGAAATGGTCAACTTCGCAAGTATATTGAGTAATTATACTTTTTAATTTAAACAGTAATTACCTCTTTAATTCCTGCATGCCTTTGGAGAAAGAAATTCCGCTAAAATATTCTGAAGAACCTGTCAGTTCAATGTTGGTAATTTCATCAGTGGCTTTATGGAAAACGACATCAACTTCGTGCACTTGAGGTTCCAGTGGGAGATCAAAGGTGAGAGGAATAAACATCAACCCGTTCTGAGTAGGATTCATGCGGAACGCCCCTCTCTAATGGAATCAAAGAGGGAAGTGGACAGACATAAGATACAAAAGAATATGAGGAACAAGATAGTTCTCTCAATTTAGATATTCATTGGAATTACCTTGTCAAAGTCTACTTCTCGAGAAGCTTTCCTTACATAACCAACTCTTAAAAAGTTGTTACTTGTAACTTGTTTAAATAGGAAAACAGAGGAAAAAATAACATGTCAATTCAAAAGTAGAATAAATGGCCAACTAGTTTTCTAGACAGGGGATATCTGTAAAGAGGTATCCTTGGAAAATATGATAGAGGTGGAGAAGGAACTAGATAAATTTCAGATACCTTTCTACCAAGACGGCATAGAGTAAGAGGTAACTCTTCCAGCTTGTTAATAAGCATTGCTACTGAATCCTCCATCCCATCACCATTCTCCTTTCCTAGATAGGGAAGGAAGATCTTGTTTAGAAATGCATAAAGTAGCACGTGTGATCAAACTTAAGAAAGGAATATGAAATTATCATTTACAAAAATGGAATGCTTACGTTTGGCAATAGTCAACCATCCATGATCATGTAGTTTAAAAAAGAGGTCTTCATCTTTTGTTGGCAACAGTCATCCATCCATGATCATGTAGTTTTAGGAAAACAAAGTAACATATGGTGTGGGATCAGTATGTATAAATCTAATGGGAAGATTCTTTCATTACTGACCTTTAATTTCTTTGGCAGTATGATATTTTATCTGAATAGAGATGAGCCTTTGAGTCTCTGATAGACACATTTTTGTGTCCGATTTAATCTCAATTTTATATGTTGTTGGTATTTAAATTTTGTACTTATTATGGTTTTTAATGCTTTTTAGGTATTTTTGGAGAAATGTTAAAGGCACCCTCAACTTGGATTAAGGCACCCATTTTTTGGATCAGGGCAACCACACCCAAGATTTTGAATCACATTTTGGCGGGAAGAAAATTCTGCTTCACCCAAACAGTGGAAACAGGAAACTATCGGCTTTTGGAAGTTATTTGTTTTTGGAAATTTTCTCTTGTTTGGAAAGCAGAATTAAATTGGGTAATAAGAAGGTAGAAGAGAGAGATATAAACACCATTCTCTTAATAGAATCAAATCAACAGAGAAAGAGAAGAAATCAGAAAAAGAAAATTCCGTTTTAGAATTTTCTTCGGTGAATCATTGAAGAATTAAAAGAAAGTTTTAATGTGATTTAAGGCTTGGGATGGTATAAATAGAGGTGATGATCAATTGGGTTGAGGAGAGAATCGATTGGGAAGCTTAGAATAGATTGAATCAGCGGAAAAAAAGTGAACAGAAGAAAAATTTTTTTGCTGCTGTTCAACGAAGAAGAAGAACAAAATACCCAGAAGAACTGT
>JAJJMC010013372.1:282128-299905 GCA_023531435.1 Papaver californicum
TTGGAAGAGTAAGAACTCGATTATTTTGGTTGATTACGACACGACCATATCACCATAATCTATTCTTGACACCAGATTTAGGATTCAGGTTCATAACTTAAATTATAACAAAAATAGTATGAAATCTAAGTAAAATGAACATTCACCTGTACTAAATCAGTTCTAAAATCAACATGCATCAGTATCCCCTTAATAATGAAGAACATTCAACATCTAATTCAATTTCAATTTCACTAACAGGATTAAAAAACAAATTTCAAAAAAAATAAATCAAACAAAATCAGTAGAAAATTTGAACATATTCATTTCAAAATCATTTCGACAAACAAACTAATCCAGAAAATAATACGCATCATTTTTTAAGAAATGAAAACTGATTTCAAAACCAATCAGTAAGAAATCAAAATTAAAATTGTACAAAAAAATTTAGTAAATAGAGTAAGAAAATTACAGTAAATCGAATAGGAAAATGTTGTTTTACCTTTTCAATCTTGTTATGAATCTTCAAATTTAATCAACAACACAGTAAATCGATTTCAGAAAACTTATTTTCTGTTTGATTCCGATCTGCTTTAAACTTAGAATGATCTCGTTTCTGTTGCTTTTGGTTGTTTTGATCTTCTTTCAACTTTAATTGATCAGTTTCTATAGTTTTTTTTGGTTTATTTTTCAGTTTCAGATTATTTCAGTTGAGAGAAGAACGAAATTGGTTAAAGAGAAGACACCGACAGAGAGAGAAAAACGAAACTGGTGAGAGAGGCAAAACTGCTTATGGATGTTAGTGATACATAATGGTTATAATAGGATATTTATACAAGGATAAATTAATAATCTGATATTTCAGAAACCTACCTTCTAGAAGGTGAAAGATATATTTATTTGTTGATAAGGATATTTATAAAAGTGTCTAGATATAAGAGTATTTAGTTAATGTGCCCTAAACAAACATAAATTACAGTAACTAATCTATTAAATTGTTGGTTTGTCTTTAAGACATAAAGCAATGTACATTTTTTCTTATTTCCCATCCCTATTTTTTTTTTTCCATCCACATATTCTCAACCCAAATTATTTTATGTTTCATCCAAATGAACTTTAAAAAGATCCTAAATACCATCTTCAAATATTTTGACTTTTTTTTTTCACACAATGGTTATAGGATTTTCATTTTTGCAACCCTTTTTTTACATTATACAACCCACTCCTCTTAACCCTTCTCAATTTTAAAGTTACTCAAATCCAACCCATGGTTATTATTCATTATGCAACCCATTTGATTCAGATGGTTAGGATTTTAAGTTTTAAAATTTTTGTTTAATTTTCAAATAAATATGTTTAATTTTTATTTTAATTTTGAATTTCTTTTCTAATTTTTTTTATGGATATTTTTTAAGACCAAACATCCAAACTGATCAATAAATACAAAAACTAAATTAATATCAAACATCAAAATTGAAACAAGATCACACACACAACAAAGACTAAACAGGAAAAAAATTGAAAAAAAGAAGAAGAAACATTTAGGACTCTTGAGCATTGGAAAAGTATAATACATATATCCCAGATGAAATGTTAACATGTACAACCACCTCTATATAAAATGCTGACATTTATCACCACCCTTATGTGAAATATTAATATTTTAAACACCGGCCCCAAATATGTCTCAACAAACGTTCAACTATTTTACATATCTGAAATGCATCATTTAAAAATGTGGGTGGCTAAGGTTCTTTATAAAATTGTTAAATGCTGCCATTTTTAAAGATCAGATTGGCGGATTTCGGGTGGTTGAGGTGCTTATAAAATTGTTAAATGCTGCAATTTTTAAAGATCAGATTCACGGATTTCGGGTGGTTGAGAATGGTTTAATGGATTCTCCCAACAATTTGTAGATGACACTTTGATATTTATCAATGCAAATGTATAGGTAATGAGAAAACTTCTTATTATCACAAAAACCTAACCATATATACCATGAATAAGTCGAGAAACGGTTGATGGAAATGAATACCGACCAAAAGATAACTAGAATTTACATATGAATTTTAACTGTAGATAGTTAACGGTTTAAATTTAAAGCGGTACATGATAAGTCTGCATATCACAAAAAGCCAATTTAATTTATGTGATAGTGTACTGCTGTAGATGGTGGGTTTTTGACAAGGATAAATTAGTAAATCACCTCTCAAAACTTTGGTATGAGAAATACTGAACTATTAAAATTCTGAAAATGAATTCTCGGATAGACGTTTATCCCTATTCTATCTCAGGCGCATATTCCTGACCTCTTTCTATATTTCTGGCCAACATATATGATTAAATTGATGAAATTAATCAATATTCATCACCACACAAAATCATTAGAACAACACTGGCGCACACGACAAGTTTCCCAGATGCTCTATGATTTTTACATAAAATCTCTTAGGCTCCTAAATGTACTGCACACTAGTATAAAGCAATTTGAGTATTATTTATGGGTAATAAATTCCACAGTTTAATCCCTAAAATTACTTACGTTAATATTTATATTCAAATTGAGCAATATTAACCTATTAAAATAACTTATATTTATTTAATTAATTAAAGTACCATAGCTGTGCTTAAATTAAATAAAATATGACTTTATAGCTTCAATTAGCTAAGAATCACACTCAGTTGCATTGATCCTTTGCTGAAAAAGACAAAATGCAAAACGAGTAAAATAATTTGAAAATGATTTTAAAACGCTTCACAACACTCATAAACGTGTCAAAATTGTTTCAAATTTTCTAAACACTAATTGGGGTTTGAAAATAGAAATCGTAACATTTGTAAATATTGCAAAAACGTGACCGAATGTATTCCAAACCCTAATTAAGGTTTGAAGATGAATTAGTAACACTTATAAAACGTTGAAAAACGTAACAAACGACGTCTTTTAAATTTAATTAGATTTGAAAATGCAACAGTTTTGCAACACTTATAAGTGTTACAAGAAGCGTGTCAAAAATCTCAAATCCTAGTTTTTTTTACACGTCTAGCTTTCTAGTTCATCTGGCTCTTTAGATCGCATGGCTCTCTAGCTCTCTACCCATATCAATCTCTTCATATGGATTTCTTCTACAAAGTATCAACAAATCATAGGAATCAGACAAGTTGACTTTGCCTCTTGCACAACTATAAAAAAAAGACACGCACGACCAACTTTATTATTCACGTGCCTAACTTCGTTTGAAGCGACAAACCCAAATTTTTTCAAACTCATGTATCCAGTTTCAATCGAGTTTGGTTCATACCACTCAGGTATAAGGCTAATTCGTCCAATTTGATTACATATAGTTCGCTTCCTACAACGACAAGACGTCCACGTGTCTATTAACTCTATTAAATACAACAATCGATAGGTATTGCTGCTCACACAATCGACTTTGCCTGAAGCCATCCTGATCAAGTCCTGCTCATCCATTTGCTCTCTACTTTATTCGAGGCCTTCAATAGTCAAGACGTGTTTCGTGCAAACTCGAATATTCACTTCAATTTCAAAGTAGCGCCCGACTTGCCAAGATGTGTTTGTCTACCTCAACTTGGACTCACGATCAAACAAACTTGTCCGCCTTTCCCTCAAAAGGTTGGGCTCGTCTTGCATCCATCAAGTTATGACTTTCCGTATGCTTATCAAATTATACAAACACCCTCTTAACATGCTAGATCGAGCAAATCCTATCCAAGTTTGATTGTTCACCAATTCGAACCCTAAGAATCTTCCTCAAGTCGATCAATTTTGCTTCAACTGGAGGCTCTCTTTTCCAGCTATAATACAGAACGCACGAGTCCTTCTATTCAACCGATGTAACTAGATCTTCTACTCACGTCTAATTCTGTGTATATATGCTAGTCCGACTTAGTTCATCTCATAGGTCGAGACTCAATCAATGCACATTTGTCCATCTCAAGTTTAGATGTATGTCCTGCCTTGACATAAAGACAATACCCACACGCCTAGTAGCAAACTGTGTGTGTCCCACTAACGTCAAGAACCTTACTTTGCTAACAGAGCGCTACTAATGCAGTCAAGACGTTCTTATTTTCCAGCTTATTTAAAAGTTCAAAGAAACCTCTTTTCCTATGGTAATATCTAACCATTAAGCTATCAAGTTATTCTCATTAATTTTATCTGCCAGACCACCATCTAATGCTTACCACGCAACATTACTCGTTTTGTGCTAAGTAGGGGACTTAATTTGGATGGTGGGTTTTGACAAGGATAAATTAGTAAATCACCTCTCAAGACTCTGGTCTGAGAAATACTGAACTATTAAGATTTCGAAAATGAATTCTTGGGTAAACATTTATCCCTACTCTATCTCAGGCGCATATCCCTGACCTTTTTCTGTATGTCTGGCCAACATATATGATTAAATTGATAAAATTAATCAATATTCATCACCACACTAAATTATTAGAACAACACTGGCGCACACGACAAGTTTCCCAGATGTTCTATGATTTTTACATAAAATCTCTTAGGCTCCTAGATGTATTGCACACTAGTATATAGCAATTTGATTATTATTTCCGGGTGTTAAATTCCACAGTTGAATCCCTAAAATTACTTATGTTAATATTTGTGTTCAGATTGAGAAATATTAACCTATGAAAATAATACATATTTATTTAATTAATAAAATACAATAGTTGTGCTTAAATAAAATAAAATATGGCTCTGTAGCTTCTATTAGCTAAGAATTACACTCAGTTGTATTGATCCTTTGCTTAAAGAGACAAAATGTAAAACGAGTAAAATAATTTAAAAAGGATTTTAAAGTGCTTCGCAACACTCATAAACGTGTCAAAAGCGTTTCAAATTTTCTCAACACTAATTGGGGTTTGAAAATACAAATCGTAACGTTTGTAAACATTGCAAAAAGGTGATCGAAAGTATTCCAAACCCTAGTTAGGGTTTGAAGATGAATTTGTAAAACTTACAAAACGTGGCAAAAACATGACAAAAGGCGTCTTTTAAATTTAATTAGGGTTTGAAAAGAAAACGGTTTTGCAACACTTATAAGTGTTGCAAGAAGCGTATCAAAAATATTGAAACCTTAACTTTTTTTACACGTCTAGCTCTCTAGCTCGCCTGGCTCTCTAGCTCTCTTACTCACCCGTCCTGCTTCTTGACATAGGACTTGCACGCCTATCAAAACCGAGCATGGACATCTTGCTCATCTCTAAAAAATTTACATGAACTTCTAGCCTTCTTACTAAACTTTTACTTCAAGCAAGACAGACTCATCATCTAGTCAAGAAAGACGAGTTTTCAGTCAAGAGAACCATTGAGCATGTCTTAATTGACTTATCGTTAGTATTGTTTAATACTACAATATTGCACGAGACATCAACTTTCAGAAATGGTGGATATTAATTAGAGTTTTTGTCCGGCATTCTACGACATGTGGTTCAGCAGTACGCCCACTAAAAAAAAATTCTGGAAAGATCGATAACAGTTGAGTAGAGGAGTGGGAGGTTGAGTAACTGACTATTCAACCTTAATCGAAGTGGAGAGCAGTTGTCAACACCTTCTCCACCTTATCCACTTCCCAACTACTCAACCATCGGCAGTTTCTTCCAGAAAAGAAGTCGAGTGGTTATAATAGCTATGATATAAATAGAGGTTCAACAGATTGAACAACAAGAATTTTAATGAGATACAAGTTTTGACGCAAGTCTGAACAACAAAGCAATTCTGAATTTTCTATTCGAACACTAAAGAACTCGGATATCCAATTGTTCATAGATATCCACTTTGACCTCATTCTTCTCTAGCTTCCTTCCCTAAGACCAACCGTTCTCCTTCTCATTTTGTGACTAGACTCGAACGACCATTGCTTAGTTTAGGCCAGGGTTGTATAGAATTATCTCTCGAATATAAACAAAGTGCTTCAACAAAACAAATGTTTTAAGGATTGGCGAATTGTCCCCTGCTCACCCAACTTTTCCAAAAATAGCCTTCAGTTTGTTTTTCCCCATAAAAATTTTGGCAACCACAATGGGAGATTAATCTCTCAGTTGCAAGGTTTCAATTTTTCAATCTCTTAAAATTTTCTCATTTTCAGAAGCGATTGATCTTAGGTCAGGTTCAATAACTAACTCTCAATACCAATTCTGCTACTACAACGCTGGTGCTCCTGACGCAAGAGACTCCTTCCTAGACTTAGGAAATCGACTACAACCACACCTACTTTTATGGAGAGAGTCAGACCTGCTAGGAATGAAGCAGCCGATAACTCACAAGTAAGCATCAACCATCTACGGGTGTTGTGACTGAAAAAGGATTCTGCACTAGAGCAACATTTTTACAACACGATGAACAACAAAGCATTATCATCTACTGAAGCATCAACTTGCATGCCGTACTTCCTGGTCGATGAGTTCATAATCTTATATCCATGTTTTACTCGTGTTCAAAGGGTTGAACGTTCTGTTAATCCTTTCCCCTTTAATCGATATCTACACACTAGTCTGATATTATATTAATACTAATCAAGAAGACGTCGCTGCCAAAGTACTACCCTTGTCGGCAATAGAGACAAAACTAACCTAAACGATCGTGAGAATCCGACCAAATGGAAGAAGTTTATACTCCCCTAATATTTGAACGAGATGAAACCCAAGTCTATAAAATTCCCAGTGCAAAGATGCGCCAACGATTCAACAGGAAGAAGTTATGTACCTACTTCAATCGTTCGTTCCACTAGAAGACGACTACGTCAAGCCGTGTTTTTTCCTGCTCTCCTATTAGAGGGTTGATGTACCAGCCTCTTCACCTTACAAAACAGAGAGATCCTCTTATTGCACAACTACAACCTACATCTAGTTGTAAACCCTTAGGTCTTCCTCTAAGACCGAATATCTATGAGGTAAAGAGCCAACCATGTACGTTCCACCTCACACTACTTGATAGCCTCGATACCAACGATGACTTCGACTATAATTTCTATCCAAGTTCTTGCTTCATCCACAACGCGTAAGCAACAATCAATAATACAAACTCTCACCTGTTATATATAAGAGGATCAAGTGACTAGAAGTATGATATTTCTGTCGAATCATATCATATTTTTATAATGGTGAATTCAATGTGAGCTACACATTGGGACTGATAATTGGCATGAGGCTTCTCTTCCCCAACGCATCATAAGATTCACCACCATTTATGAAAGACTGATTATTCGAAGAAATAGATCATTGATGAAAAGTTTGAATGAAGTTCATTCGCCGCCTCCGAAGACTCAGTCATCAATTCTCTTAATCAGAGTCAATTGGATCATTAAGTTCAACAACATACAAATTTCCAATTCAATTAGGTTACCACCTCAACATGAAAAGATGAATACTCATGAGAAGAGGAATGTCTGTCTCCTCTAATTTATTTTCTGAGATTAACATCATTACTCTACACCTATCAACGTTGGATGGTCACCTTGGATCAATGCCTCTACACCTGTGTTTCCACTCTTGGGGGTACACACATAAAGTCGATAATGAAGCACGCCTAAACTGGATCTTTGTCTACATCAAGAAAACTATTAGGTTCATCAACAACCTCTCCTGACTCTGTCTTTCACCTTGCTGCTAGCAGCTATAACTCGAGTCATCATCTCGCATTCACTAGCGTTCCGTCTCTTGTCTTCAACTACCTGTTACTGCTTGCAACCCCTTACAGCATCAACTCTATAACAAAGTCACTCTTCATCGAATGTGAGTTCTTGCACGCCTCCAAGTGGTATATCCAAGTTATTGCATACCTAACTCTGAAAAAAAATACTTATGGGTGAGGAATGGGGCAATGCATCCTTCACAAAAGTTGTTCATACATGTCTTTTCTACAACATACTGAAAGGGTGCGACAATCGGATACTCGAGCTAAGAGATATGACTCTTACAATAAAGTCTACATAATATGAAATTTTAGATGGGATTACCGATCACAGATGTTCACGCACGATTGAACAACTTAGAAAACTACAAATTAATTGATTCTTACGGCATATGATATCTTAGCCTCTTGGATTCAAAAGTTGGGGTCGAGTGCATCAATCCGAGTTTGTATGAAGATTTTATGGCCTTTTCCGTAGAAACTATACATGTCTGAATTTTTTGACAAGGAGTCTTCACAACAAGTTTCAGTTCATACAAGCTTGTATCTACCTCCTAAACTTATTCGAAGACTCGTATACCTAAAAATGAATTCGTGAAGGAGTCTGAAACCTAATATACTTTCTACAGAAGATGCAATATCACTTATCCATGGTCGTCATGTACATGTGAACCAAATCAGTATCATCCCTATGTTTTGTTGACAAACACCTCCTGGTTGTTCAACACTTGGGGACTTGATCTTATGGACAAGATCAATTCAACATCAGCATCGAACTCAAAATCAAGTCAGTAACACTCAACAACAATATTGAGGATAACAAAGCATGATCATAAGAAAATCTTCACACTAAGGTCGTCATACAACTAGGGAACTTGCACTCTTTCAATTGATCACATTTAGAGTAAGGATACACCACTACTTATACCTGCTTCAACAATACCGGACTGCCAATTGGAGGCAATAAATAAAATTAAGGTCCTCCTCCCAAGAGAGACGATGCTAATAACACCAAGAAGATGGAGTTCATATGCCTGCAAGACAAGTTGTTAGTACAAATAAGAGAAGATGAGTAGATGAGAAAGAAAGGTGGCTTGCACTATTCACATACACGGTCCCTCTCTTGTCCATCCAGCATGCTCTCCTCTTTCATACCCGTCAAGGATAAGGATCCTCTCTCATGACCGTCCAAACTGTGGACTCTCACTTATCCATCCAAGCTGAGGCCTCCTTCTTGCATGTACAATAATGTGAACTTGCGTAGTTATACTTAAAAGCCCGAACTGCGGATGCTGCATCTTAGATGATGATATTTCTCCTCTATACATATCGGTCAATTATCCCTGAATTAGAGATCCATCAACGTGAAAATATTTAGAGTTCAAGACTACTGCCATATCTCTGGGTACTCAGACACAACCAGGGTTTTCTTAGTTTCTGTAACATCTTCACTCTGACCTTCTACATCAGCAATCATGTCAGAGAAGACTTCTTCAGGATATTTCTAGGAAGAGGTTATGGTTTTATCAATTTGGTCTACAATCAGTACTCCTTCAACGTTACTCTGATCCTCTCTACTTTCACCCTGTAAAATCACCAATTGATGAAGATAGGTGATATTCAAGCTCAAACAAGAATTTTTAGAGTATGAGTGGATTAAATATGTAAATATACTTCATGAAGCATCTAAAACTCAATCAAATAGCCCAGAGGCTTAAAAACAAGTTTTGGTACTAAGATCACCAAAGGCAATTTTACATTATCTTGTACTAATTTGCAAACTGGGAGAAACTGGTAATGAATCTATGGGTTAATATTAATCTCTTTGTATGGATGTCTTTACAACATATCAAAAAATCATAGCAATCGGAGAAACGAGCTAATCAATATGATCAAAACTCTCAACTATCTCCCAGCTGAAAAATTCCCGAATTCTTCCTGAATTTTCATTATCTTGTCTTTCTGACCCCTTAAACAAGATCTAAACCCAAATTTTCAGGTAGAAATTATTTTCTCATAAAAATGCTGGGGTCAACCATCAAAATCCGAGTTCGTACGAAGATTCTACGACAATTCTAATAAAGGGTCTTATATCTGAATTTTCTGATGACGAGTTTTCACAACAAGTATTGATTTATACAAGCATGTACCTACTTCTCTAACATGCTCAAGTGTTCAGCAACATGAATATGAAGTTATGAAATACTCTCACGTTTCAATAAGTGTTCGACAATATGAATATGAAGTTCTGAAATACTCTCACGTTTCAATAACACATGGGGACTGCGTCGTCATTTCATGAAGACTTTACCAACACGCGTTATTGCCAAGAAGACTACAACTCAAACTTCAATCAAGATGACTTCGCCTCTTGCACAACTATAAAACAAGACAGGAACGACCAGCTTTATTATTCACGTATCTAACTTCATTTGAAGCCACCAACCCAACTTTGTTCAAACTCGTGTGTCCATTTTCAATCAAGTTTGGTTCATACCACTCAGGTATAAGGATAATTCGTCCAATTTGATTACATATAGTTCGCTTCCTACAACGACAAGACGTCCACGTGGCTATTAACTCCATCGAATGCAACAATCGATGGGTATTGCTGCTCACATGATCGACTTTTCCTGAAGCCATCCTGATCAAGTATTGATCATCCATCGGCTCTCTACTTCGTTCGAGGCCTTCAATAGTCAAGACGTGTTTCGTACAAACTCAAATATTCACATCAATTTCAAAGTAGCGACCGACTTGCCTAGATGTGTTTGTCTACCTTAACTTCGAGTCACGATCAAACAAACTTGTCCGCCTCTCCCTCAAAAGGTTGCGCTCGTCTAGCATCCATCAAGTTATGACTTTCCGTCTGCTTATCAAATTGTACAAACACCCTCTTAACATGCTAGATCGAGCAATTCTAAGCCCAGTTCAATTGTTCACCAACTCGAACCCTAAGAATCTTCCTGTCTTCACTCAAGTCGATCAAGCTTGCTTCTACTAGAGGCTCTCTTTTTCCATCTATACAGGACGCACGAGTCCTTCTATTCAACTGATGTAACTAGATCTTCTACTCAAGTCTAATTCCGTGTATATATGCTAGTCCGACTTCGTTCATCTCATAGGTCGAGACTCAATCAATGCACATTTGTCCATATCAAGTTTAGATGTATGTCTTGCCTTGACATCAAGACAATACTCACACGCCTAGTAGCAAACTGTCTATTTCCCACAAACGTCAAGAACCTTGCTTTGCTAACGGAGCGCTACTAATGCAGTCAAGACGTTCTTCTTCGCCAGCTTATTTAAAAGTTCAAAGCAACCTCTATTCCTATGGTAATATCTAACCATTGAGCTATCAAGTTATTCTCATTTATTTTTATCTACTAGACCACCATCTAATGCTTACCAAGCAACATTACTCGTTCCGTGCTAAGTAGGTTACTTAATGTAGATTGTGGTTTTTGACAAGGATAAATTAGTAAATCACCTCTCAAGACTCTGGTTTGAGAAATACTGAACTATTAAAAGTTTGAAATAGAATTCTCAGGTAAACGTCTATCCCTACTCTATCTCAGGCGCATATCCCTGACCTTTTTATATATGTCTGGTCAACATATATGATTAAATTGATGAAATTAATCAATATTCATCACCACACAAAATCATTAAAACAACACTGGCGCACACGACAAGTTTCTCAAATGTTCTATGATTTTTACATAAAATCTCTTACGCTCCTAGATGTATTGCACACTATTATAGAACAATTTGAGTATTATTTTCGGGTGTTAATTTCCACAGTTGAATCCCTAAAATTACTTACGTTACTATTTATGTTCAAATTGAGCAATATTAAGCTATTAAAATATATTTATTTATTTAATTAATTAAATTACCATTGATGTGCTTAAAGTAATTAAAATATGACTCTATAGCTTCTATTAGCTAAGAATGACACTTAGTTGCATTGATCCTTTTCTTAAAGAGATAAAATGCAAAACGAGTAAAAGAATTTGAAAAGGATTTTAAAGCGCTTCGCAACACTCATAAGCGTTTCAAAATTTCTAAACCCTAACTGGGGTTTGAAATAAAAATCGTAACATTTGTAAACGTTTCAAAAACATGACCAAAAATATTCGAAATCCTAATTAGGGTTTGAAGATGAATTAGTAACACTTACAAAACGTTACAAAAACTTGACAAAAGGCGTCTTTTAAATTTAATTAGGGTTTAAAAGAAAACGGTTTTGCAATACTTATAAGTATTGCAAGAAGCGTGTCAAAAATCTCAAACCCTATATTTTTTTACACGTCTAGCTCTCTTACTCACGCGTCCTGCTTCTTTACGTGAACTTCTAGCCTTCTTGCTAAACTTTTTCAAACCCTAATTTTTAAAAGAGATGGTGACACCTTTACCTCTCTTGCTTCTAATGTGTATGCTAGTCAAGTAACTAAGCCTACACGACTATTTTCAAGATAAGACTTCAACATAGAATCAAGTCCACAGGACTTGTATTTCTTGTCAAAAGTTGAAAATTTACTCTTTTACCCTCAACATGTGAAGACGAGTGCAAAGAGTAAAACATGAGACTTCTGCTTCAAGAGTAGAGTTTGGCACTCCTATTCTCCTCAAACGTGAGGACCAAAACTAGTCTCTTCTTCTTCTATTTTTCACGTGAGAGGACAAGCTGCGTCCCTCTTCTATTTTCACATAAGAGCATACTTGATGTCTCTCTTCTATTTTTTGTGAAGACCAAAGTTTGGTTCCCTCTTCTTATTCACGGGAGAACAAGCCAACCTCCTCTTATATTCACGTGAATATCCAATCTTAATATTTTAGGGTTTCAATAAATCTCAAAATCCTAAAACTATACTAGGCCTCTCACATATATTTTGTATGAGGCTTCACTATAATTTTCATGCTCAGCTGCATACTCTTATCAATGCAAAATTGATACATTTTTCCATATTTGCAAATAAATACACATATATTTATTCTAGCCTGCTAGACTCTTCAACTAGTCAAGCAGGACACATTAATTTTATTCTAATCTGCTAGACTCATCAGCTAGTCAAGCAAGACACATTTCTTTTATTCTGCTAGACTCACTAGTCAAGTCAAGCAAGACAGACTCATCGTCTAGTCAAGCTCAGTCAAGAGACCTATTGAGAAGGTCTTAAAATTGACTTAACGTTAGCATTGTTTAATACTACAACATTACGCGAGACATCAAATGTCACAAATGAGAGGATATTAATTAGGATTTTGGTCTGGCGGTCTACGACATGTGGTGCAGCAGTACGCCCACTAAAGAGAAGTTCTGGAAAGATCGATAGCAGTTGAGTGGAGGAGTGGGAGATTGAGTAACTGACTATTCAACCTTAATCGAAGTGGAGAGCAGTTGTCAACACCTTCTCCACTTCCCCACTACTCAACCATCGACAGTTTCTTCCAGGAAAAAAAGTCGAGTGGTTACAAAAGCTATGATA
The DNA here is from genome assembly GCA_023531435.1 of Papaver californicum. Lineage (NCBI taxonomy): Eukaryota > Viridiplantae > Streptophyta > Magnoliopsida > Ranunculales > Papaveraceae > Papaver > Papaver californicum. The sequence continues at coordinate 295,263 of JAJJMC010013372.1, forward strand.
TAAATAGAGGTTCATCAAATTGAACAACAAGAATTTCAATGAGATACAAGTTTTGACGTAAGTCTGAATAACAAAGCAATTCTGAATTTTCTATTCGAACACTAAAGAACTCGGATATCAAGTTGTTCATAGCTATTTACTTTGACCTCATTCTTCTCTCGCTTCCCTCCCTAAGACCAACCCTTCTTCTTCTCATTTTTTGACTGAAGCAAGACTGGAACAGCCATTGCTTGGTTTAGACCAGGATGTAAAGATTGATCTCTCGAATCTAAACAAAGTTCTTCAGCAACACAAATATTTTAAGGATTGACGAATTGTCACCTGCTCACCCCACTTTTCCAAAATAACCTTTAATTCGTTTTTCCTCACAAATAACTATACAAGAAAAAAATATTTACAAAAAAAATAAACTCCTACTAATATTTCAGCGGTGGATAAAAAAATTATTCCACGCAATGTCAGTTTACTGTATCAATGGATCTTCCCTTTACAAACAAATAAATAAACCAAATTCACATCAAACAAAAAGTTATATTAACCTTATTTGGTATGGTGAGACTCTCCTTAAATATTGGCCGTCATTTACTAAAGTCCATGGACCCATTTATACAAGCCATGGTAATCGGTTTTTAGGTTTCTTTTCTTTTTATTGTACATAGTTTTTGTAATGATAGGTAACGAGTTATCTAAAACTACTTTAAATCAAAATAAATGATTTACTTTTAGCGGAACTTTGCATTTTCATTCTTGCGATTGCTTTGGAAACATCTTGGTTGAAGCAGGAGGTAACTGAAGGAATAAAATCAACGCAAGCCTTAATTTTTTAACCAAAAGAATAAGTAACATAAACTAGTTCGACAATAATTAATTGTAAAGGATATCGTCCATTTTTAGAAGCCGTAGATGTCATGAAAGTAAGATAAAGTAACTTCTATCGGTAAAAGAAAAGTATTTGCATAGGCTTGAAACTAGTAATTAGAGTTCAACACAAACTTTTCAAAATATGTATTTATCTACATTCTTAGGTGGTATTGTATGTATCACTAAATGTGTTTATCTACATTCTTAGGTGGTATTGTATGTATCACTAAATGTAAAGATGTGTATCTTTTTTTCATACCAACCAAGATTCTATTTTACCCCTTTCACGAATATTTATCTATATTTAATTATTATTTTTTAAGATTTTTTAATTTCAATTGGCTATTTTAGACATTATATTTTTACCATATGAGATATATTTTTATGATTAAATAAATTAATATTAAAAAATAAAATAAATACACTAAAATATTACGAATGCATTATGAAATTTTGCCATGATTGTTTTTTAAATAGTTTTATTCAAGCTCCCAGCATTGCCCACTAAAAAAACTAAAATCGAAAAAGAAAAAAAAAACCCCAGAAAATGACACCCTCCATGAATTTGCAATGGATCCAGCTCGTGATTATCATTTTAGCTTACATGCAAAATGGTGAACATTTATCTCTTGACCATAGATTTCCTGTATGAATGATACTTCCGAGTTTCATTGGAGGAAAAATGGTGAAGTGGTTAAAAAGAATTATTGTTACAATTCCAGAATCTGAAATTATTATCACTTTATAGATAATCAAGTTATTTCTTCTCATGTCGACGCTGAATTGGCTAACTCTGAAGGTATAATAAGACTCTCCCCAATTATTTTTACACTGTGTTTCGTGTCAGATTATATTTTCCTTCAATAGTAGAATGTTTTCGACGGCATTTCTTGTCTTTCAATTAGGGTGATTCATCAAACGGAAATCCCATATAGCAGGAAAGCGCATTCACGAAAAGGCACCTAGTTTACGAGGCTAGAGACTCCTTATTCCCAGATCTCAATACCAGCGAAAGCAGGGCTAACACATTCCAACTCAGGGGGAACCCATTACCTGTTGAGCCTCTTCCCTACACCTTAAAAGCTAGAAAACCTTCTCTAGATCACCAGAGAGAGGAACAACATCAAGATACTGCTTTGGCCTCTTACCCATCGACTTTCGGACAACCTTAAAATATAACAAAATTAGAGAAGATATATAATATATGTATATCTTTCTCTACATTTACGTACTATTATAATTATCACTAAATATAAGGATATATTTTTTTTTTTTCATGTCAACCAACATTCTATTTTACCCCTCATATGAATATTTTTCCATATCTAATTATTATTTTTCAAGATTTTTCTAATTTCAATTCGTTATTTTTAAATGTTGTGTTTTTATCAACAAAACACATTTTTATAATTAATTAAGTTAATATTAATACACAAAGTAAAACGAATGTATTATCATATTATTCCTTGATTACTTTTAAAATAATTCTTATAATACTTAAATGATATTATATATATATATATTTTTATAATACTTAAATGATAAAATTATATGTACTTAAATAATTTTTTGTAAAGATGTGTATCTTTTTTTTCATACCAACCAAGATTCTATTTTATCCCTCTTATGAATATTTATCTATATTTAATTATTATTTAAATATTTTTTAATTTCAATTGGTTATTTTAAACATTATGTTTTTACCATATGAGATATATTTTTATGATTAATTACGTTTATATTAATAAACAAAGTAAATACACTAAAATATTACGAATGCATTATGAGATTTTACCATGATTGTTTTTTAAATGGTTTTATACAAGCACCCTGCGGCCACTAAAAAAAGAAAAATCGAAAAAGTAAAAAAAACATCAGAAAATGACACCCTCCATGAATTTGCAATGGATCAAACTCGCGATATCATTATATCTTACATGCAAAATGGTTAACATTTATCTCTTGACCATGGATTTCCAGTACGAATGATAATTCCAAGTTTTATCGGAGGAACAATGGTGAAGTCGTTAAAAATAATTATTGTTACAATTCCAGAATCTCAAATTATTATCAGTTTATAGATAATCGAGTTATTCCTTCTCATGTCGACGTTGAATTGGCTAACTCTAAAGGTATAATAAAACTCTTCCCAACTATTTTTACATTTTGTTTTGTGTCAGATTATACTTTCCTTCGATAGTAGAGTAAAATATAACAAAATTAGAGAAGATATATAATATATGTATACCCTTTTCCACACTTTTATATACGTACTATTATAAATATCACTAAATGTAAGGATGTGTATCTTTTTTTTTTCACGTTAACCAACATTCTGTTTTACCCCTCCTATGAATATTTTTTCATATCTAATTATTATTTTTTAAGATTTTTCTAATTTCAATTAGTTATTTTTAAATGTTGTGTTTTTACTAATAAAACTCATTTTTATGATTAATTAAGTTAATATTAGTACACAAAATAAATACACGAACGCATTATCAGATTGTTCCTTGATTAATTTTAAAATAATTTTTATAATATTTAAATGATAACACATATATATACTTTTGTGCTACACATCGGGTACCTCAGTTTCATATACTTCAGTTTCACCTTGTTAATCTTCAATCCGAGGTCCGCTTTCACTACCGGTTTGAGGCTTATTTATGAAGCGAGGTAGACATGCCATTCCAAATCCGCCTCATGATAATGTCAGCTTTATGGAAGCCTTGCTTATTTAAGGAGCTTATTCAATTTTTTTTTTCCGCTTCATGATAAGCTCTTCATACTTATATAAATGTGGGAATACCTCTAATTTTAAATTACTTGGATTTCTTTAACATAACATGGAATAAAAAACTAAAATGACCATTCTTTCCTATAAAATTCCTCCCATATTATCCTTTATAAATAAAAATTATTTGAATTAAAAATAAAATAAAAATCCCATTTTTTTTAAATTTACTTTTTACCATTTTTTACAATACCATCCTTAACCTTTTTTCTCTTTTTTTCTCTTCTTTCTCATTTCGTCCTTACCCTTTCTTCTTCTTTTCTTCTTTTTCTTCTTTTGCCTCCTCCTCCCTTCCACCATCACCAGCAGCAATAGTAGCTCCTCCGCCACCATCACCAACAGCAACAGTAGCTCCTCCGCCACAACAAAACCTTCGTCTCCTTCACCAACACCTTTTTTTTTTGTTTTACTTTTATGTTCATCAATAATAAATTTTGTCACCCATATCTGCCACTAACATCACCTCCGTCTCCTCCACCAACACCACCAGTACCTCCTTCTCTTTCTATCTCCAGATCCCCCACCAACAACACCTCTTCCTCCTCGTTATTTTTTCTCCTCCACCACTACATGTCCAGATCCACCACCAACAACACCTCTTCCTCCTCCTTCAATCCCCTACAAACATCACCAACACCTCCAGATCATCATCGTCGAAAATTATCATCAAAAAATAATGATACATCATCGTTGCCGAAATTAGGGTTTTTTGGTGGTGAAACGTCAGAAAAATAATAAAACCAAATTTGGTTTCATCAAATTTTACAAAAACTAAAACAACGTTGAAACCAGTGTTTGTGTTGGTGGAATGTCTGAAAAATGATGACATTTGTTTTGGTTTCATCATTTTTTTTTCATCTGGAATAAAATAAATGATGAAATCTTTTTTGGTTTCATCAAATTTTAGAAAAACTAAACAACGCTGAAACCAATTTTTGTGTTGGTGAAAACAGTAAGTTTTATAGAAACCAAATTTGGTTTCATC